>CM019222.1:1041826-1093031 GCA_009741485.1 Malurus cyaneus samueli
AACACCTCTGGAAGCCTTGCAGGTGCAGTTCTGCTCCTGTTTGGGTGTTTTCTCTCCCAAACCCTCCAGCAGAAAAGCACGCAGAGTGTGGGCTGGAGATGGATCCAGGAATATTAGAAAAATTTAATCACTGAAGGGGTTGTCCAGCCCTGGCACAGATTCCATCCCTGGAGGAATTTAAAAGCTGTGGATGTGACTCAGGGACATGGGCTCAGTGGGGCAGTTGGAGTCGATGGTCTGGGAGGGCTTTTCCATCCTAAATGATCATTCTATGAGGATGTGGGTCTGGCTGAGTTTTCCAATGGCTTGGAGCTGATGTGGAACCCCAAGCAGGATGCACCAAGAACAGGCTGTACTTTCCTTTTCTGTGCTTTTCTCCCGGCTGCAGGGAGCTCAACAGCTGCTGCAGTCCTGGGCTTCAACCTCAGCATCCCATGGGAAGGGAGGATCCATCACTCAGGAGATTTAATATTCACTGCAGAAAAGAATCTGGGGAGGACTTTAAAAGTCCTGCTTGGCTGCTGTCCTTTCCCAAGGGATGGGAAATGGATGTTCCCAAGGGTGGGCAAGCCCCTCGCCCAGGCTGGTGCCAAAGATCCACCCACTGGGAGATGTTCAACATGACAAAAGCCCTTTTCTCCCCAGGAGAGCTCTATTCTGGAAAATCAGAATAATTACAGAGTGACATGGAGGAAGAGCATGAAACACAGAGCAGTGATCAGTAAAACTTAAAAGCTTTGGAGGTGGAGTTCCGAATGAGTTTCCTGAAGTTTGGATACGTACCCAAACTTCCTCAAACCTTTTGAGGCTTAATTAAATTCGAGGGGACTCATAAAAAAAACATGCATGGAAGAGAAAACTTTTTTTGCTGTGAAAAAGCTGCTTAATAAAACAGATTATGTGCAAAATAGAAATCTGGGCCTAGCGAAGGAAGAGTGAAACGACACTAATGAGCGCAGTCTGAGTGTTAATGAGTGGGATTAGCATTCCATTACCTGCAACTCTCCTAAATAGACCCACCAATTTTAGGTTCCCTGTTCTTCAAAAAGCCTGATGTGATTTCTGAAGGACATTCCATGTAGTTAATTCCATTTTGTACGAGGAGAAACTGAGGCAGGAACCAATCACTTGAACCACCCCTCAAGCCTGTAGTAGGTGTGGAGATAGGAAGATCACCATTTCATTTTTCTAGGGTTAGATTTGGCCATTCAGAACCCACATCCCCACCATCCTGAGCTCCTCCATCCTCCTGGAGACAATGCTGAGAAGGTGGCAGCTCCAGCAGGTGCTTCCCGACTGCATCCAGAGCGTTTTGATCCTCTCTGAACTCGGTGTGGACAGTGGCTCTTGGGAAACACCCCAGGATGGGGATGCTCCTCACTGCCAGCAGGACTTTGCCCACATCAGGGCATGTCCCTCCTGTGCAGCCATTCAGTGTGTGACAACAAATGGCCCCACCAGCCTTGGCTGAGGAACCAGAGCTCTGCTTCCCAAGGTTTGTTGATCCCTGTTTTAAAAGAGTGACCCAGCGCCCTCCTGCATCCCCATGCCATCCTCAGGCTGCTCACTGATAGGTAGGACTGATTCCATTCTTGCTCCCTGCCTTTCTGAGCTCTTTGGGAGCTGGCATGGCCATCTGTGGTGGAGAAGGATCCCAGTCACAGCTGGGTAGGAGTGAGAAGGACGGGCTGGTTTAATGGGAATATGGAGAAATGCATGTTCATGGATGTGCTTGTCACCTCCAAGTGCTGGAGAAGGAGATCACTGCTCTCCATTTGGGCTCTACAGGGGCTGCTTTTGGGGAGAAAGGTGTAAAAGAGACCAAAACACCTCTATAGGAGGGCTCCCAGTATCCGCTGGTTCACAGGGAGCCTCCCTCTTCTCCTTTCCTTCCCCTTCTCCTTCCTTCTTTCCTTCCTTTCCTTCCTCCTTCTCCTCCTTTTCTCCTCCTTCCTCCTCCTTCCTTCCTTCCTCCTTCCTCTTCCTCTTCCTCTTCCTTCCTTCCTTCCTTCCTTCCTTCCTTCCTTCCTTCCTTCCTTCCTCCTTCCTTCCTTCCTCTTCTTCCTTCCTTCCTTCCTTCCTTCCTTTCCTTCCTTCCTTCCTTCCTTCCTCCTTCCTTCCTCCCTTCCTCTTCTTCCTTCCTTCTTCCCTTCCTTCCTTCCTTCCTTCCTTCCTTCCTTCCTTCTTCCTTCCTTCCTCCTCCCTCCTCTCCTCCTTCCCCTCCCCTCCCCTCCCCTCCCTCCCCTCCCTCCCCTCCCCTCCCCTCCCCTCCCTCCCTCCCTCCCCTCCCCCTCCCCTCCTCCCCTCCCCTCTCCCTCCCCTCCCCTCCCCTCCCTCCCCTCCCTCCCCTCCCCTCCCCTCCCCTCCCCTCCCCTCCCCTCCCTCCCCTCCTCCCTCCCCTCCCCTCCCTCCCCTCCCCTTCTCCCCCCCCCCCCCCCCCCTCCTCCTCCCCCCCTCGCCCCCTGGCGTGAGGGGTCAGGAGCTCACGGAAGTTTTTGCCGCCGGTGAAGATACAGAAAGCACAGACAACTTTGAGACTAAAGGCCTGACTTTTAGTTGTGTGTGTTAACAGAGACAAGCCTTCTTCCTTTCCTGGAAAAATAACTGTAATTTCCTCAAATTTCTGACAGGGAGCCTTCATTTTTTTCAACTGCAGGCAGAGTTGCTGCTCTGGGAGGAGATGGGTGCTGCTTGTAAAGTGGAGTGAGGAAGCAGCAGGGAGCTGCTGCTGCCTTCTGACAGCAGGAATTCATCCTGATGGCTCTCCTTGGCTCCAGAGGCAAGGTCCAGATCTCTGGAATTGCTGTCCTGCACTGCAGACTGGGCTGGGGAAGGAGCATTCTGTACATTTTCCATGGAACAGTTCTGATCTTAGCAAAAACCACTGGGATTTTTTCTCCTACGCCCTCAAATAACGTAGGCAAACAGATTCATGAGCCACATATGGGTGGGCTGAAAACATGGAGGGCAGATTCTCCTGGGACAGAAAACAGGGAATTCTCTCCCTGCCCATCTGCCTGATCCATGACTACAGCTTTGCACCTGCCCTATTTTTTATCTTCTTTTTATTGAGAGAAGAGTGTGAACACGTTGCCCAGCATCTCTTGAGGCCCCTGGGTTGTCAGCAGCTGGCAGAGCCTGGAGCTGGGCTGGATGTGGGTTTGGGCTGGCCCTGGGCTCTGCTCCCACCAACCAGGATGAAAAACCATCCCTTACTGGGAGGTGCCTCTTCCCCAGGCTGGGGATCCCAGCAAGCGCCTGCTGAGGCTCTCACTTGGCTGTCGTGCTGTTTTCCCTTCTATTTGGGAACAGATGAGCAGGGGAAAAGGCACAGATGACAATATTTTGCCATCTTTCACTGCTGGAACGAGGATGAGCGGCTCTGTTTGCACAGCCGTGTCTCTGTGGGCTCCTGATGGGCTGTCTGTGCCCAGGGTCTGTGCTGGTGTCCTGGGGAGCGGGAGGGCTCTGATTCTGCAGGGGGAGGGAAAGCTAATCCTCTGCTTGCTTTCAAACGTGGATTGGGAAAGTTTCCTCTGTAAAGGAGCAAGGGGTAGGACAAGAGGAGTCTTTAAATTATAAGAGGGCAGGGTTAGATGGGAGTTGGGAAGAAATTCCTGGGGTGAGGAGGTGAAGCCCTGGCACAGGGTGCCCAGAGAAGCCGTGGCTGCCCCTGGATCTCTGGAAGTGCCCAAGGCCAGCTTGGACATGGGGCTGGGAGCCACCAGGGGTAGTGGGAAATGTCCCTGCCATGGCAGGGGTGGACTGGATGGTATTTACGGTCCCATCCAACCCAAACCATTCAATCCAAGCCCTCATCCTGCTCCCAGGCGCTGCCTCAGCACGGCCTGCTGAGCTGAGATCCCTGCAAGGAGCTGTAGGTACAGAGAGCTCAGAATTTGGGGCTCCAGCTCACCTTGTCACGTTGGTACATGTGTTTGGATTCTTCCTTCCGAGCTGCCAGTCAGCTCTGTCCCTCTGGACACCTCTTTGTGCCAGCAGGGAGGGGCTGTCCATCCTCAGGGTGATGCCAGGCTGGGCAGCTGTGCTAGCATCTCATCTGCCACACCACGGGGACCTGATCCACACCTTAAACCTCTACAGAGTCCTAAAAATCCCTCAGAGCCCTAAAAACTCCCACAGAGCCCCAAACCCAGCTTCTGGCTCTGAGCAAGCAGCGTCTCCCCTCCTGAAAGAGCAGCACAATTACAAATGCCCAACCCACCGGGATTTCTCTGTGCACTCAGCAGATTTACAGAGGGGCTTTTTCCTCCACCTTTGGGGTTTAGGCGGCACAGCAAGCCCGGTAATGAAATAGGGCTTTTATTAGGGTTTCATTAGGGTTGTGGTGGGGTGTCTGCACTCCTCGATAATGACCTGGACCAGCGCAGGGCTGAGCTCATCCCTCGCTCTCATTTACCACTGATCACCATCCCTCCCTGGTGCTGTCACACGGGGCTGGGACCAGGGCTCCTTCTCCCTCAGAAGCTTTTTTTGGGTCAAACCGTGGTTTTTAAGCGCTGAACCTAACCCTGCCTTCTCACTGCTGACGGCCCACAAACAAACGCTGATTTTTTTCCTCTTTTTTTTTTTTGGTAGGTGTTCATTATTCATCACTCGCAGGTCCTGCAGCTGCAGCACGTGTCTCCTCTGCTGTGAAAACATAATAACTGCTTTGGCTGAGCACAGAGAGACCGTTCAGTTCACAAATACACCAAAAATTCTGGCTGGCTGGGATGGAAGCGTGGCATCCCTTCGGAGGTGAGGTTTCCAGGGCACGTTTTACCTGGAGAAAGGATTTGTTTTCCATGGATCTACCCTTTCCTGAGCTCACTGCTCAGCTCCCTGAGCCACGGAGCAGGTGGACAGTAGCAACCATCAAAACCGAGCCCAAGCAAGGCACAAAACCAGGGATTTGGGGTTATTCCTGCCCTCTCTGAGGGTCAAAAAAAAAAAAAAAGGGGGAAAAAAAAAAAAAAAGGGGGGGGAAAAAAAAAAAAAGGGAATGGGGGGAAAAACCTCCAACCTCCCCAAAAAAAAGGCCTTTTTTTTTAAAAGTTTTTTTTTTTACTGAAATCAAACTGCTCTGTGTTTTTCATGCTCTTCCTCCATGTCACTCTGTAATTATTCTGATTTTCCAGAATAGAGCTCTCCTGGGGAAGAAAAGGGCTTTTGTCATGTTGAACATCTCCCAGTGGGTGGATCTTTGGCACCAGCCTGGGCGAGGGGCTCTGCCCACCTTGGGAACATCCATTTCCCTCCCTTGGGAAAGGACAGCAGCCAAGCAGGACTTTTAAAGTCCTCCCCAGATTCTTTTCTGCAGTGAATTATTAAATCTCCTGAGTGATGGATCCTCCCTTCCCATGGGATGCTGAGGTTGAAGCCCAGGACTGCAGCAGCTGTTGAGCTCCACTCCAGCCGGAGAAAAGCACAGAAAAGGAAAGTACAGCCTGTTCTTGGTGCATCCTGCTTGGGGTTCCACATCAGCTCCAAGCCATTGGAAAACTCAGCCAGACCCACATCCTCACAGAATAACAGAATCATTTAGGATGGAAAAGCCCTCCCAGACCATCGACTCCAACTGCTCCCCACCACTGACCCATGTCCCTGAGTGCCCACATCCACATGGCTTTTAAATTCCCTCCAGGGATGGAATCTGTGCCAGGGCTGGACAACCCTTTCAGTGATTAAATTTTTCCTAATATTCCTGGATCACATCCCAGCCCCACACTCTGCGTGCTTTCTGCTGGGAGGGTTTGGGAGAGAAAACACCCCAAACAGGAGCAGAACTGCACTGCAAGGCTTCCAGAGGTGTTAACACCTCTGGAAGCCTTGCAGGTGCAGTTCTGCTCCTGTTTGGGGTGTTTTCTCTCCCAAACCCTCCCAGCAGAAAAGCACGCAGAGTGTGGGGCTGGGATGTGATCCAGGAATATTAGGAAAAATTTAATCACTGAAGGGGTTGTCCAGCCCTGGCACAGATTCCATCCCTGGAGGAATTTAAAAGCCATGTGGATGTGGCACTCAGGGACATGGGTCAGTGGTGGGGAGCAGTTGGAGTCGATGGTCTGGGAGGGCTTTTCCATCCTAAATGATTCTGTTATTCTGTGAGGATGTGGGTCTGGCTGAGTTTTCCACCAATGGCTTGGAGCTGATGTGGAACCCCAAGCAGGATGCACCAAGAACAGGCTGTACTTTCCTTTTCTGTGCTTTTCTCCCGGCTGCAGCGGAGCTCAACAGCTGCTGCAGTCCTGGGCTTCAACCTCAGCATCCCATGGGAAGGGAGGATCCATCACTCAGGAGATTTAATATTTCACTGCAGAAAAGAATCTGGGGAGGACTTTAAAAGTCCTGCTTGGCTGCTGTCCTTTCCCAAGGGATGGGAAATGGATGTTCCCAAGGGTGGGCAGAGCCCCTCGCCCAGGCTGGTGCCAAAGATCCACCCACTGGGAGATGTTCAACATGACAAAAGCCCTTTTCTTCCCCAGGAGAGCTCTATTCTGGAAAATCAGAATAATTACAGAGTGACATGGAGGAAGAGCATGAAACACAGAGCAGTGATCAGTAAAACTTAAAAGCTTTGGAGGTGGAGTTTCGAATGAGTTTCCTGAAGTTTGGATATGTACCCAAACTTCCTCAAACCTTTTGAGGCTTAATTAAATTTGAGGGGACTCATAAAAAAAGCATGCATGGAAGAGAAAACTTTTTTTGCTGTGAAAAAGCTGCTTAATAAAACAGATTATGTGCAAAATAGAAATCTGGGCCTAGTGAAGGAAGAGTGAAACGACACTAATGAGCGCAGTCTGAGTGTTAATGAGTGGGATTAGCATTCCATTACCTGCAACTCTGCTAAATAGACCCACCAATTTTAGGTTCCCTGTTCTTCAAAAAGCCTGATGTGATTTCTGAAGGACATTCCATGTAGTTAATTCCATTTTGTACGAGGAGAAACTGAGGCAGGAACCAATCACTTGAACCACCCCTCAAGCCTGTAGTAGGTGTGGAGATAGGAAGATCACCATTTCATTTTTCTAGGGTTAGATTTGGCCATTCAGAACCCACATCCCCACCATCCTGAGCTCCTCCATCCTCCTGGAGACAATGCTGAGAAGGTGGCAGCTCCAGCAGGTGCTTCCCGACTGCATCCAGAGCGTTTTGATCCTCTCTGAACTCGGTGTGGACAGTGGCTCTTGGGAAACACCCCAGGATGGGGATGCTCCTCACTGCCAGCAGGACTTTGCCCACATCAGGGCATGTCCCTCCTGTGCAGCCATTCAGTGTGTGACAACAAATGGCCCCACCAGCCTTGGCTGAGGAACCAGAGCTCTGCTTCCCAAGGTTTGTTGATCCCTGTTTTAAAAGAGTGACCCAGCGCCCTCCTGCATCCCCATGCCATCCTCAGGCTGCTCACTGATAGGTAGGACTGATTCCATTCTTGCTCCCTGCCTTTCTGAGCTCTTGGGAGCTGCATGCCATCTGTGGATGGAGAAGGAATCCCAGTCACAGCTGTACGCGAGTGAAGAACGGGCTGTTTACAATGGAATAGGGTAAATGCATGTTCAAGGATGTGCTTGTCACCCAAGTGCTGAGAGAATTCGCTCTCCATTGGGCTCTAACAGCGGCAACCGCGCTTTGGGGAGAAAGTGTAAAAGAACCAATAACACCTCTGCATGGACTGCCGAAGCCTGAGTCACCGCTGTTCACATGGGATCCCCCTGTCCTCCCTCCTTCCCCTTCCTAATCTCCTTCTCCTCTCCTTCCTTCCTTCCTTCTTCCTTCCTTCCTTCCTTCCTTCCTCTCTCCTCTAATCCTTCTTCCTTCCTTCCTCCTTCCTCCTTCCTTCCTCCTCCTCCTCCTTAATCCTTCCCCTTCCTCCTTCTTCCTCCTTCCTCCTTCCTTCCTTCCCTTCCTTCCTTCTTCCTTCCTCCTCCTTCCTTCCTTCTCTCCTTCCTCTTCCTTTCCTTCCTTCCTTCCTTTCCTTCCTCTCCTCCCTCCTCCCTCCCTCCCCTCCCTCCCCTCCTCCCCTCCCTCCCTCCCCTCCCTCCCCTCCCCCCCCTCACCCCTCCCTCCCCCCCTCCTCCTCCCTCCTCCTCCCTCCCTCCCCTCCCTCCTCCCCCCTCCCATCCCTCCCCTCCCCTCCCCTTCCCCTCCCTCCCCTCTCCCTCCCACCCCCTCCTCCCCTCCCCTCCCCCTCCCCCCCCCCCTCCCCTCCCTCCCCCCTCCCCTCCCCTCCCCTCCTCCCTCCATTCCATGATGGGGTCAGGAGCTCATGGAAGTTTTTGCCGTCCTGGTGACGATACAGAAAGCACAGACAACTTTGAGACTAAAGYCCTGACTTTTAGTTGTGTGTGTTAACAGAGACAAGCCCTCTTCCTTTCCTGGAAAAATAACTGTAATTTCCTCAAATTTCTGACAGGGAGCCTTCATTTTTTTCAACCGCAGGCGGAGTTGCTGCTCTGGGAGGACATGGGTGCTGCTTGTAAAGCGGAGTGAGGAAGCAGCAGGGAGCTGCTGCTGCCTTCTGACAGCAGGAATTCATCCTGATGGCTCTCCTTGGCTCCAGAGGCAAGGTCCAGATCTCTGGAATTGCTGTCCTGCACTGCAGACTGGGCTGGGGAAGGAGCATTCTGTACATTTTCCATGGAACAGTTCTGATCTTAGCAAAAACCACTGAGATTTTTTCTCCTACACTCTCAAATAACGTAGGCAAGCAGATTCATGAGCCACATATGGGTGGGCTGAAAACATGGAGGGCAGATTCTCCTGGGACWGAAAACAGGGAATTCTCTCCCTGCCCATCTGCCTGATCCATGACTACAGCTTTGCACCTGCCCTATTTTTTATCTAATTTTTTATTGAGAGAAGAGTGTGAACACGTTGCCCAGCATCTCTTGAGGCCCCTGGGTTGTCAGCAGCTGGCAGAGCCTGGAGCTGGGCTGGATGTGGGTTTGGGCTGGCCCTGGGCTCTGCTCCCACCAAACCAGGATGAAAAACCATCCCTTACTGGGAGGTGCCTCTTCCCCAGGCTGGGGATCCCAGCAAGCGCCTGCTGAGGCTCTCACTTGGCTGTCGTGCTGTTTTCCCTTCTATTTGGGAACAGATGAGCAGGGGAAAAGGCACAGATGACAATATTTTGCCATCTTTCACTGCTGGAAGCGAGGATGAGCGGCTCTGTTTGCACAGCCGTGTCTCTGTGGGCTCCTGATGGGCTGTCTGTGCCCAGGGTCTGTGCTGGTGTCCTGGGGAGCGGGAGGGCTCTGATTCTGCAGGGGGAGGGAAAGCTAATCCTCTGCTTGCTTTCAAACGTGGATTGGGAAAGTTTCCTCTGTAAAGGAGCAAGGGGTAGGACAAGAGGAGTCTTTAAATTATAAGAGGGCAGGGTTAGATGGGAGTTTGGGAAGAAATTCCTGGGGTGAGGATGGTGAAGCCCTGGCACAGGGTGCCCAGAGAAGCCGTGGCTGCCCCTGGATCTCTGGAAGTGCCCAAGGCCAGGCTGGACATTGGGGCTGGGAGCCACCAGGGGTAGTGGGAAATGTCCCTGCCCATGGCAGGGGTGGCACTGGATGGTATTTACGGTCCCATCCAACCCAAACCATTCCAATCCAAGCCCTCATCCTGCTCCCAGGCGCTGCCCTCAGCACGGCCTGCTGAGCTGAGATCCCTGCAAGGAGCTGTAGGTACAGAGAGCTCAGGAATTTGGGGCTCCAGCTCACCTTGTCACGTTGGTACATGTGTTTGGATTCTTCCTTCCGAGCTGCCAGTCAGCTCTGTCCCCTCTGGACACCTCTTTGTGCCAGCAGGGAGGGGCTGTCCATCCTCAGGGTGATGCCAGGCTGGGCAGCTGTGCTAGCATCTCATCTGCCACACCACGGGGACCTGATCCACACCTTAAACTCTCTACAGAGTCCTAAAAATCCCCTCAGAGCCCTAAAAACTCCCACAGAGCCCCAAACCCAGCTTCTGGCTCTGAGCAAGCAGCGTCTCCCCTCCTGAAAGAGCAGCACAATTACAAATGCCCAACCCACCGGGATTTCTCTGTGCACTCAGCAGATTTACAGAGGGGCTTTTTCCTCCACCTTTGGGGTTTAGGCGGCACAGCAAGCCCGGTAATGAAATAGGGCTTTTATTAGGGTTTCATTAGGGTTGTGGTGGGGTGTCTGCACCTCGATAATGACCCAGACCAGCGCAGGGCTGAGCTCATCCCTCGCTCTCATTTACCACTGATCACCATCCTCTCCCTGGTGCTGTCACACGGGGCTGGGACCAGGGCTCCTTCTCCCTCAGAAGCTTTTTTTGGGTCAAACCGTGGTTTTTAAGCCTGAACCTAACCCTGCCTTCTCACTGCTGACGGCCCACAAAATGCTGATTTTTTTTCCTCTGTTTGTTTTTTTTTTTTTTTTTTGGTAGTGTTCATTATTCATCACTCGCAGGTCCTGCAGCTGCAGCACGTGTCTCCTCTGCTGTGAAAACATTAATAACTGCTTTGGCTGAGCACAGAGAGACCGTTCAGTTCACAAATACACCAAAAATTCTGGCTGGCTGGGATGGAAGCGTGGCATCCCTTCGGAGGTGAGGTTTCCAGGGCACGTTTTACCTGGAGAAAGGATTTGTTTTCCATGGATCTACCCTTTCCTGAGCTCACTGCTCAGCTCCCTGAGCCACGGAGCAGGTGGACAGTAGCAACCATCAAAACCGAGCCCAAGCAAGGCACAAAACCAGGGATTTGGGGTTATTCCTGCCCTCTCTGAGGGTCTGGAGCAGTGTCCTGGTTTTGTGCTGGATCTGTTTTGGGTCGGTGTCAGCCCCATGGCTCTGCCTCCCCACCTTTCCAGCAGCCCTGGGCTGCTCCTGGCGCCGCTCACCTCCGCCAAGGACAAGGAGCAGCAAATCCCCGCAGCCTCTTAAAAAACATTTTAATTAAAAAAAAAACGACATAACAGGAGCTTTAAAGGACATGAAAGACAACAGCTGTGGAGCTGCTCTCTGCTCTCCCCTCCCTCCCCTGCCTCCCCCTCCTCTCTGCAGCGCTTTTCAGAGCGATTGTCATGCAAAGCTTTTTGGGTTTCCTGGTTTCTGGCCTCCATCCGTGGTGGGTTTGAGCGCAGGCCAGCCAGGAGGGAGGGGACAGGCAGCACTGGCTGCCAGGAGCTGGGCACACAAGGGGACAAGCTGCTCTGCCTGTCCCCAGAGCAGAGCCCACGCTGAGGGGGGGATTGGGAATGCCAGGGAGGAAGAGGAGGATCTAAAGGTCCTGTGCAGTCAGAGCTTGGATGAGCTTGGGGTTCCAGCCCAGTCAGAGCAAGACCAGAGCTGGTGTTGCCTTGTGTTGGATTTCTTAGGAACTGTGTGCTAGTTTGAGAAACAAACCAGCAGGGAAATTACCCCCACACGATTATGTCATGAGAGATTCTAAGTCAGAACTGCAGTTTAATAGGGAAAATTACACTAAAGGCAATAATAGAGAAACAAGAGCTCAGAGTGGCAGAGTCAGAGCACAGCCTGACAGCCTGTAGGGCAGGGTGGTGCTGCAGCCCCGTTGCACTGATGGATGTGCTCTCGTCCAAGCGCTGATCCTGCACACAGCTCCAGTCCGTCTCTGCAGCTCCAGGGGTGGCTGTGGAGCTCCTCTCCTCTGGGAATGCAGTGGCACAAGTGTCCCAGTGTCCCAGAGCCTCAGTTTCTGTGCCAGTAGGGATGTGCAGTTCCTCCTGTCTGGGCATTGGGGGCATCTCCCAATGGGATGATGGAATTCCATGGCTCATTCCCAGAGCCCTGGATGGCCCATGAGCAGAGATGGCCCCCGGAGGGTGTTCTCAGGGCTGGCTCATGCTGAGGGTAAAGAGCTCTGCCCCAGCTGGTTTAAGAGCTCCTGGAGATGGTGATGGGATACAGACTGTGGGTTACACCTTCCATGGAACATCAGACAAACTGCTACTCCTGACAGAAAGAACCAGCAAAAAGGGTGGGGGTGAAGGATTTTGGTTTTGAGCCCAGAACTAGGTCTCAGGTCTCCTTCTTGTTTCATCTTGGGGTGACAGAAAAGTGTTGCCTGTTTTAATTATGACACGGACATGGTTAAGGGGATGAAAGGGTTTTACTTCTGTATTTGGGATTCTAGGTGCACAACTTGACAGAAAATGTACAAAATGTTTGAAAGTGTATACTGTGTTTAGGACGGATATATGTTTTATAGATTTCACAAATTAGCATATTTGTTTAGAATTTTTCAAAAAGAAACTTCAAGGATGAAGTAATGTCTTCTTATTTTACAGAATTCTTCTTTGGAATGACGTTTAAACTCAGTTTATAAAGTGTGTTTTAGAGAAAAGGTTCTAACCTTATTCCGAAGAAGAATAAGAAGACATCAAAACATTGTAGGCAGGGGCATGTCTTGGTGTCCAGCTGGAGATGTGACCCATGGCTGGGATGTCCTTTGGAGATGGCCATCCATCCAAACTAATCCCGAACTGCTCCCAGCTCAGCTGGTGCACCCAGCCCAGGGCAGTGCTGCTGCATCTGAGCCGGGGATTGCTGTGGGCTGGGTGGGTGTCCCACCTGGCAGCGTTTCATGGAAGTGCCTTGGCACGGGAACGCCCTGGCCCAGGGGCCACCACGGCTGCCCCACAGAGGCTGAGCTGCTGAGGCCTGAAATTGGGTGCCACTCACATTTTATCCCTGTTTAGATGGGATTTTGGGAAGGAATTATTCTCTGGTCCTGGCACTGGGTGCCCATTGAAGCTGTGGCTGCCCCTGGTTCCCTGGCAGTGTCTGAGGCCAAGCTGGATGGGGCTTGGATCACCCTGGGATGGTGGCAGGTGTACCTTCCCATGGTACTGGATGAGCTCTAAGGTCCCTTCCAACCCAAATCATTCCATGATTCTGTGATGTTATCTAAAATCCATTTCCTGGGACCAAGACTGAGAGTGTTACTCCACAGCTGGGGATCTCCACTCACCTCCTCTTCCCAGGGGATGAACCCCAGGATCCCAGGATTCACATCTGGAAGATTCCCCCAGGACCAGGACCTGAGCTGGACCAGCCATTCCAGAGGGCTTTCCCAGCTCCATTGTTATCACTAATATGTGAATGAGGTAAAACATGACTTGGCATTAGCGATTACAGGGAATATTTGGATTCTTTTATGAAATCCGATGAGAAGAAGGAGCCACTACACCGCTTTGAGGAGGGAAAGATGTCGGCACGTTCTTTTTTTGATGTGATCACCCCCTGCCACCCCCCACGCCCAACATCCCAGGACTAAATCATCAATCAAACCAACAGAGTGGAGGCAGGAGCGAGGCCAGAGTCTTCCCACCGGGATTGTCCACACTTTGCATTTTGCAAATGCAAAACCCTCGCCGGTTCAGGGCTTCCAATTAGAGCTGGGCAAATGGAAACCTCCTCAGCTCACTGCCCAATCCTCCATCCACCACAAATTCAAATAAGAAACGGTTTGGATCAATGCAAAGTACAGACCCTTTGATTTTTAATTTTTTTCTCTCCTCCCAAAATAAACCCTTCTCCTTCCCACCCTGATTAATTTTAGATCCCATGAAATGTTTTATTCAATTGCAGAATGAAATGTCATTTCAGAACATTAGCTGGAATAATATTCCTTTTTAAAAAGTGCCAGAGCAAAGAAGTTCAACTTTTAAAACCTCCTTTTTTTACCTTCCCGCATGGGTGTAGGAACAAATTTCCTTCCTCATGACAAAAAAAATGGGATTTTTGAATTTTTTGCTGAGCGTCCCGTGGGATTTTAAGCCTCTGGAGAAGGGTATGACCTAACCCTGGTGGGGCTGATTTTGCTGGAAGCACAGGTTGGTCAAAATCATCTTCATTCCCAAGAGCTCTCTCCTACTTTCTCCGACTCTGCTGACTGCTCTTTAATCAACTATTTAAAACCCAGCTCCGAGACTCCCATCAATTTCCAAATCCCTCAGACTTTGTGAAAAAAATCAAATAGGCCAAGAAAAGGAGCACATGAGAGGCCCCTGACTGGAGGGGTGGGATGGGGTGTTCCTGGTGCGGGGGGAAGAGGGAGGTTTGAGGAATGGGCAATAAATTGATTTTCGTGGATTCTGGGGCCATTTCCAGCCTGGCTCCAACGAGCATCACAGGCAGATCTGGAGGCAGGGCTCTGAGAGGATTAGTAAAGATTTATTTTCCTTTTTTCTGGAGTGAGATGAAAGCGGGGAGGGCGAGGGAGAGACGAGCAAGGAGTGCTACGGAAAGGAACTCATTATTTTTTATCTTTTCCAATGACCTTGTTTATTTTAGTCCTGCTTGAAAGCAGCTTCTTTCCTTGAGAAAATTTGGAGATATCTGGAGACCAGGGCTGGTGAGAAAGGGAAAAAAGGGAAAAAGGAGCTGTGTGAACTGAAGAAACATGGAAAATAAATAGAATGAATATAAACTGAGATGGAGAAATACCCATGTGGACTCGGTTCTGTGGTGAAATGAGATGATCTCCCCACCCAACCTGGCCTTGGACACTGCCAGGGATCCAGGGGCAGCCACAGCTTCTCTGGGCACCCTGTGCCAGGGCCTCACCACCCTCCCAGGGAACAATTTCTTCCATACATTTAACCTAAATTTTCCCTGTTTCAGTTTGAACCCAGTGCTCCTCATCCTGTCCCTACAGATCCCAGTGAAGATCCTCATGGGGAGCAGAGGCACTGGCAGGGTGACTCCCCTGATCCTTACCCAAACTGCATCTCCTGAAGGAATTCCTTCAGATTTATTATGAGAAAGATTTAATTTGGTTTTTCCCTCTTCATTTCAGTGGTCTCTGATTCTGGCTGGGAAGCAGAGGATGCTCACGGACACGGGTCCGAACCCCTCCTCAGCTTCCTGGACACTGGACATTCCAATTCCTCCTTGCCACTGGACATTCCCATTGCCCAGGATTTGAATTGCAGCTCTGCTGGATTTTTTTTTTTCTGATTTTTGTTTCTATTCTCCCATTATCCTCTGCGCTGGGATCACCCTCTGGAAGGGGATGGCTGTGCCACAGAAGGAGCACCAGGAGGATTCATGAGGATCCAAACCAAGCTCTGCCCTGGCTGGTGCTGCCTTTGAGGGGTGATCCAAGCTCCCCAAACCCTCAGAGATGCCCCGTGGCTCTGATACCCCCATGGTGCCCAGAACCTCCAAAGCAGCACCGTGGCTGTGTCCAGCCAATCCTGCATCCACAGCCTCTTCCTCAGACCATGCCCTTCAACCTCCTGGTGTTAAAGAAACCCAGCCTGAAAAGCTCCCTAAGTGCAGGGCTGGCTGTGCTCCTGGCAAAAGGCCCCCAGACTGGCAGGCAGAGGGGCTAATTTTAGATAAAACCAACTCCTGCTTCCAGCCCTGGGCTCGGGTTGAGCTCCTCATGGTTACTCCTCAGAAAGACTCCGGAAAATGCTCCGAGTGCCCAATTTGCATAGCTGTAAAGGCTCATAAATAATTTGAGGCGCTGGGATTTAATTAGGTGACCTACACCAGGGAGGGATTTTGGCCTCATTTATGGAAATCAGGGTCCTTCTGGAGGCAGCTCAGGGCATGGAGCGGCCGTGGAGCTGCTGTGGGAGCAGCTATGGAAAAGGATGGGATGGAGCCCAGCCCCAACGCTTCCCTGCAGCTCCTCATCAATCTGAGCACTAATCAAGGACCACTGAACTGAAAGAAAACCACTGGGAGCTGCGTTTGCACCACCAGAAGGCCCAGAGCAGCCCCTTTAGCAGCAGAGTGATGCTGCCATATCCTCGTGGCTGTGCTGAGGGCTCTGCTCTGCCAACTCTGGACCCTGTTAGCTCCAAATATCGGCTTTGCAAACAGGATCCTGCCTCTTCCTGCAGTGCAAATGCCAGCCAGGCACGCCTGGGAAGCTCCAGCTAAACTCCAGAGGCGTCAGGATGGCTTTGATAAGTGCTCTGTTCAGTGGGAAGGCTCCTTCTCCAGATTTAACCCTCAGGCTTCAAAGGCACACATTTTTTTTTTTATTTTAACCCACTGCTCTGAGCTGCGTCTGAAGCTGACTGAAGAGAAAAGGAGTGAGTAAAGGTTGGGCTGCGGGGAGCAGAGGGAGGCAGGAGGAAAACGAGATGAAAAGGGCTTTGTAGTGACTGTGCTGCCGCAGGAGAGTTCCCCTGTGCCATCCCACGGATCCTCCTGGGCTGCCTCTGCTCATAGAGGAGTGGGGATAACCCCAAAGCCTGCCCCACCTGCCCAAAGCTGCCCCAACACCCATGTCCCCAAATCCGTGCCCAAACCCTGGCCCCAAACCGCGGCCGAAACCCTGCCCAACCGGCCCCACCACCCCTGTCCCAAACCCGGCCCACACCCTGCCCAACCCTGCCCAAATGCACCTGCCCCCAAACCCTGCCCCAAACCTGCCCCAAACCCTGCTCCCAAACCCTGCCCCAAACCTGCCCCCACCTCCCAAACCTGCCCCGAACCCGGCCCAACCGCCCCAACCCTGCCCCAACCGCCCCAAACCTGCCCCACCCTGCCCAAAACCTGCCCCACCCGCCCAAACCCTGCCCAAACCCTCCCAAACCCTGCCCCAAACCCCGGCACTGGGGAGAGGCTTTAAACAAATGTAACCCTCCTGTGGAGGGAAAACACATTTTTATTTCTAGCGGGAAAGGATGCCAAGGGTTCTCCTGCGTTCCCAGTGGGCTCAGCCGTCACTCCAGGGATTTCACCCTTCCCGAGGGCAGCTGAGCAGGCAGGGCTGTGCCCGGGGCAGTGCCTGGCACTCCGGTGGGATCCCAGCACCGTATCCCACATTCCAAGGGATGTCTAAGGCAGCAGGGCTATTATAAATAATTTATTCTCTGGGCAGAGAAGGGAGGAAGAGAGAGAGAGAGCGTGAGCTTTTAATTAAAATGATATCTTACAGATCAAATAAATATGAATAAGATGCCAAAAACAACTGTATAAATCCCCAGCATTCTCCTGTGTTTTAATTATTTGTGTTGATAAAACAAGAGCGGAGGCATTTGGCTCCGCTCGGAGGCTGCGGAGGCGAAAGGTTACGCTGGCATTTTTTATGTTCTGTGCGAGGAACAAATGTTTCCGAAGCCCAGATCTGACAAACTATAATTCATATCAGGAATTAAATTGGAATTTAGAGAACAATTGTTAATATTTCAAAGTAATTGTTTAAGAAATTATCATTTTGGTATCTGCCGCAAAAATAATTACCCGCCACTAATTTTTCTTTTTTCAAAGGCTGCTATTTGCTGGGATAATGTTGGAAAGACGAGGAGTTTGTGCTGGGAGCTATTTATGTAGTTCAAATAAGGAGATAAATAGGAAGGGACTTTCATGTTCCCAGGCAAATGAGTCTGACTAATGTAGGGCTCCGAGCTCAAAAGTGGGCCTTGGATTTATTTGGAAATTGGGGGAATTTTTTTTTATGGATGGGACTTGCAAGACACAGCAGGTGAGAAAATAATCAAAAGCTGTGCATATTAATTAGGAAATGGTCCTCAAATAAACCCTTGGAGCGTGGGGAGCCCATTCCCACCCGGTGCGGGGTACTGGCATCCTATCCACCACCTTGGCAGGATTTTGGGGTGGAAAAGGAGCTGCATTCCCACTTCTGCTCTTCACAGGGCATCAGGGAATTGGAAAGGGACTGAGAACTTGAATATTTGAAGGATCATGGGAAAAAGTGGGGTAGAAGAGTTCTTAAATCATCGCAGAGGTTGAGGATGGGTCATCCACACTTCATGACATCCTGCTCCTTCCCTCTGTTGAGCTGGTGGGAAATGTGTTCCCCTCCCTCCAAACAGAGCTTTTGTCAAGGGATGGAGAGAAACAGGAGCAGTGGCAGCACCAGGAAAGGCCCAACAGTCCCAAGGAGTTGCTGTGGCCTTCTCCCTTCAGACAGGACCTGGCAAAGCGAAACCATTTCCATGAAACCAGTTTCAAGTGCAAAAGGAGAAATTGTTTCCTGGGGTTTGTTAAATTTTTCTGCCAAATTATTACTCCATCTCTGGCGGGACTAATTCCCAGCTGCATTTTGAAATATCTCCCTTCCTGCCACGCTCTTGTTTTAACGGGTGGCTTTTTCTCCAAGCGATGCCGATGTCGATGAGGATTTTTAAAGTGCACAGGGAGAAGCAGCACTTTGATAAAATCTTCTGGGAAAGGCTTTTTGTCACCTCAACCCCCATTTTTTTCCTCTGAGCTGTCACCTCTGATGCTCTCTGGCTTCCCCAGACACCCTCTGGGCACCCAGTAACCCTTCCCAGTTTGCTGTTGGCCACTGGGATGTTTGGACTGAGCCAGAGGTTGGTCCCTCCACACTGAAGGACCCCATAAATCTGTCCAGACACCCCCTGGGTGGGGGAGGATCCTTGTGGATGTGTTTTCCAGCCCCTCCCTGCTACACCTCCCCCTTCCCTTTGACCTCCAGGCTCCTATGAAGATGCTGGTCCCTAGTGAGGGATACACTTGACCTTTGCAGTGGTGTTTAAAGATTCCTGGAGGATGGGGGAGTGGCAAACAATCCCGCTTGGATCTTGCTCCCAGCTTGTTGCAAGGACCCCAATTCCGAAGCAGATCACAGGAAGATGATGGTTATCAGCAATTAGCAGCGGGAGCAGCAATTAAGGCGGCTTTGTGTTCACCCCGGGTGGGGCTGTGGCTCCTCTTTGGGAGCTGCTCAGCTCCAGGCTCTCTCCCTGCACATCTGGAGCTCAGGATCCTGCAGAGCTGGACTCTGGATGGCTTTTTAAATAATTACTGTGGTTTGGGGATTCATTGTGGTGGTTTCAGCCACGGGATAAAACATGGGCAAAATATGCCCGGGTTATGCCCGTCCTGCTGCTGCTGCACCCCACGGAGGGACCTGTGAATCCTATCCAGGGGTGGGATCAAAGAGGGAAATGTTCTCTGTGCCCATGGGAAAGGAGGATGATGGACTCACACCTCCTGCTCTTGCAAGGCAGTAAATCCTCATGCTGGAGCAGAGCCCCTGGATCCCTGGCAGTGTCCAAGGCCAGGCTGGACATTGGGGCTGGGAGCAGCCTGGGACAGTGGGAGGTGTCCCTGCCCATGGCAGGGGTGGCACTGGAAGGGCTTTAAGGTCCCTTCCAACCCAAACCCCTCCAAGTGACAGCTTGGACAGTGTGGGTGATGAATGGGCACTTTGCTCTGCTGACCCTCTCTGGTGTGGGATGCTTCTGGTGGATGAGGGAATTGGAGGGTTTCCAGCCCTTCCTTTGGGAAGTTTGTTTGTAGCATTGATCTGTTCATGGTATCAGGAAAACAGATGCCTCTGTCAGGAAGTTTTTCCCTAATTGTAAATCAAAATTTTCCTGTTCTTAGTTTCCTACAATGGTTTGGGTTGGGTGAGACTGTAACACCCATCCCATCCCACCCCTGCCATGGACAGGGACACCTCAGGCTGCTCCCAGCCCCAATGTCCAGCCTGGCCTTGGACACTGCCAGGGATCCAGGGGCAGCCACAGCTTCTCTGGGCACCCTGTGCCAGGGCCTGCCCACCCTCTGAGTAAGGATTTCTTCCCAATATCCCACTGAACTCAGGCCCCTGCTGCTAGTTCTCCATCTGTGGAGAGACATTAAAAAAAATCTCCCTTTCCTGCTGTTTATCATCCCTAAATATCAGAACTAACAACCCAGGCTTCCTCTGCTCTTTCCAACACGCCTCATAAATCATCCCTACACTACTGGGATCGTTTCAGAGCTCTTCCCTGCCTTGCCTGTCCATGGGAATGGGCTGCAAATTTCCACATGGATCAGATCTGAATTAGTTGCCTTAACCCAGAGGCTAAAGCAGGAGTGATTCCTCTCTCCTGCAATGCATTGATTTCACAAAGGCTAAACACCACTGGTTCGGTTTTTTATTTTTTTTTTCCCTCTGATACAACACAATAAATTGTTTTTTAGGGTTTTCTTTCCCGTAAGGTTTGTTATGGAAAAAACAAGGGAGGGAAGCAGAGAGGGAGAATCCGATCCCTTCCTAGGTAAATCCTGCCCTCACCCCAAATGCATCCACAGACTGGGGCAGAGGGCTGGGGTGGTGTGCCCATCCCACAGATCTTCCCAGCAGGGTCCTGGGCCAGGATTTGCCCCCTCGGTGGTGACACTGCCACGTCCCCAGTCCATTTCCACCAGGAGCACATCCCGTGGAGGGAATCCTCTTCAGCAGCAGCCATGGGCTGGGATTTGAAGCACTCCTACTCTCTAAGGACGCTTGCAGGGATGCCAGGACAGGTGGCAGATGCCCAAGGAACTTTTCCTGCTTGTTTTCCAGCATGAAACATGCCCAGCTCCACCTGGGAGCATTCTCTGCCATAACCACCAGACTTCTGGTCCAAAGTGCTCAACTTCCTGGGTTTTTTTTGCCTCCTAGACTTTATAATAATGCTAATAATTATATATAATAACTATAATAATGCTAATAACTATGTATAATAACCATAGTAATGCTAATACTAAACTAATTTGATTAGTGTCACGTTAGACACAGAAAATGCTCCCAGAGAACAAGGGGCAGGACAAGAGGAAACAGCCTGAAGTTGTGCCAGGGGACTGTCAGGTTGGATATTGGGAAAATTCCTTCTCAGAAAGGACTGTCCAGCTCTGGCACAGCTGCCCAGGGCAGTGGTGGAGTCCTCATCCCTGAAGAGATTTAAAAGCCTTGTGGATGTGGCACTTGGGGACAGGGTCAGTGGTGGGGAATGTTTGGACTCAAGGACTTTTCCAACCGTAATTCTTCCATGATTCTAAACCCAAGTGGGAGATCATGCTCTGATGCAACGAGGAATAGACACAGGGACCAACCTTTCCCTGCTGGAAAACCTGTGCATTTGCTCTGAGGGTCCCCAAAACAGAGCTGGGTGTTTTTCTGGGCTGCAGAGGGTCCCAGGAGGATCTCTGGGCAGCCAGGGAGCTGTGGAGATATTTTTGCATCCAGGGGAGCTGCTCTGAGGGAAGAGCTCTAATTAGAGGAAAATATTTGATCTCCAAAGGCCTTTGGTGAAATATCTCAGAAAGGCAGCAGATGTTGCTGAAATTATTTGGTTCGACTGTTTTCCCCCTTTTTCTTTGTTTTTTTTTTTTTCTTCTTTCCTTTCTGAGGCACATTGAATTAAAATTCAGTAAACAACTCACGGCACTTTATTGAGGGGTGCCAAAAACTGCCTTGAAATCAAAGCTGATGCCTCATGTGAGGCAAAGCACATCCCTTTGCCTTCCCTTTGGAAATCACAGGTCATCCAGAATCTCCAGCTACCCCTGGAGCTGCCAAAGGCTCTCCAAAACACGGGTGACACAGCAAGGACAGGTTCCTGTGCTGCTCCTGGTGTCACCCTGGTGTCACCCTGGCTGGCACAGCATTCAGGGGATCTGCACTCTGCCTGGTCCTGCCTGGAACCACTCCTGTCCCAGGAATTCCCTTTCTCTGATGAGCCAGAAGGATCAAATCTGGCTCCTCGGCCCTAAAAGGAACTGCTCATCAATTTAGGGCTGCCTTAAACACCTCCTGGAAGGTCCCGTGGAGGTGTTTGACTTCTTCAGGGTGGGTTCAAGAGAGCAACTTTAGAAGACCTCATCAAACCAGGTTTGATCTTCAGTTTAAGGGGTCTTGGGACACCAAAACCCCCATTTTAGAATATTTTGCAGTCTGCACAGCAGCAGCATTAAACCAGTTTGGAACTGGTGCCCCGTGAGAGACAGCACCAGGCTGTTCCAGTGGACAGCCAGGAAAGTGGGGAAATGATTCTCCTGGTGCAGGGGAGGAAATACAGTGGGTGTAGAATCACAAAATCCCAGAATTTCATGATCTGGAGGGGACCCATGGGGATTGACTCCAACTCCTGGCTCTGCACAGGGTACCCCAACAACCCCACATCCTAAATGCCATCCCATAAGCACAGAGAGCTCCATTAAAATGGGGAATAATCACCTTGAATTGTCGTTGTCCAAGGATCCCCAGAGACCCAGCTACACAGGGGACATCAAACAGAAACCTTGCTTGGATTAGAGCATCAAAACAAGGGGCTTGATGGCTTTGCTGGTTGTGTCACCCCAAAAGCACCTGCAGGAAACCCCATTGAACCCCACAGGACAGGCCACTCCATGATGCTGAGGCAGTCAATGCATCGATCCCTTCAGCAAACCATGAGCAGGGTTTTGCTTTCATCAGGGCGGTGAATATTAATTGATTTGACAGGCTGCAGCTTGGTAAAACACGAACGGGGGCATCGGGGCATTGCTGTATTAATTAGCCATGGTGGAGCTGCTTTTAGCTGCTTCCGAAGTTTAATCAATACCCTCCACTGGAGTCCCCAAAGGCTGGTGGAGCAGCCTTTGAAATCCTCTCCATTGTTTCCTCCACAAGGCTGCAGGCTCTCGGCGCCTTCTCACTCTGCGGATTTTCCTCCCTCCTGAAATCCACGGTGACCCACAAGGATGGAATTTCGGATCCTGATCGTCCGTTTGCATGAGCCAGGAATAGAAATAAATGAAGGAGATGTTCTGGTTTAGGCCAATAATAATAATAATAATAATGCCAGACACTAATGAGCTGCCCTCTGCTCCCCGTTCCTGCCTGCAGTAAATTACCTCCACTGGCTGAGTGTGATGAGTACGGGCACGGCACCACTGAAATGGGGTCTGCTGGGCTGTGATTTGACACAAAGAGAGGCTGGAGCTTGTTGAGATGTTTTACTGAGAGGGAGGGAGGAGAAGGCGAAGCTCCAAATAGAGCTGGGAGTGAAACTGGAGAGAAGGGGATGGAAGAAGTGCAGGATTGGGGTGGGGAAGGCAGGGAGGCTGCTGTGCTCTGAGTCCTGGGTTTTCCAGGATTGGAAAGAAAAGCCATGTGGGAGGGACAATGGGAGAATGGGGAAAAGCAGAGATGGACTGGGAGAGAGCAGGAGGGCTGGGACAACGTGGGGCTGCTGGGGGCAAGAAAAATCCATGAGGAGGAGCAGCTCACTAGGAATGGCATCACAGGGGAGGGGGTGAGGGCTCATCCTGTGGGCTTTGGGAAGCACCTCTGACCTTGGGGATCTGAGACAGCCCAGGGAGGGCACGGTGTCACTGTCACCAGCAGCTTTGCAGGCACAGGGTGTGAGAAAGCGAGGGCAGCGCACCTCTTGCAGGAGTGTCCTGGTGTCCTGCCTTCCTGAACCCTCTGCCATGGGCTGTGAGGAGCTCAGTGCTTGTCTGAGACCCTGTCTGCATCTGGGACAGCTCCTTTCCCAGGGGACACCTTAAGGCTGAAGTCTTTGTTGTCACAGAATTACAGAATCTTGGGATTATAGAATCCCAGAATTACAGAATCCCAGGATTATAGAATCTCAGAATTATAGAATCCCATCCCAGACTGGTTTGGGCAAGAAGGGACCTTAGAGATCATCCAGTGCCACCCCTGCCATGGCAGAGACACCCTCCACTGTCCCAGGCTGCTCCCAGCCCTGTCCAGCCTGGCCTTGGACACTGCCAGGGATGGAGAGCCCAAAACCTCTCTGGGCAACGAGGTCTCTGTCCTCAGCCACGGCTCCTGCAGATCCATGTGCCTGCTGAGACCTGAAACACATTTTCCCAATCTTGCATTTCTGGCTTTACCATTTGTCTCAGCACTCTGCTGTTTTGGCTCCTCACCCCTTTCCCAGACCGAACCTGCCCACAGCAGCTTTCCCAGCACACTTCCCCCCGTTCCTCCAGCAATTCCGGCTGTGTGACACCCCGAGGTCGCTGCTGCAGATGTCACCCCAGCTCGGGGACACAGGGAGATGGAACACTGCTCTCAGGGCCCCAGCATAATTATCCCAATTCCAGAGGCAGCCCTGAGCCGTGCCTGCTGCTGCTGCCATGCGCTTCCCGGCACGGGCACATCCTGCCGTTAATAATGGAAGATCCCCCGTCTCTCCGGGGGCAACGCTCTTTGCTACGGGCGAGCTACTAAATCACAGCTGAAGTTTCTAGGCCAAATTGTTTTCACTTTTATTTTTTTTTGAGGAATGGGTTTCTTAAAAAGCGTGAGGCGGATTTACGGGCAAATCCATTGTGTGTGGAGAAGGAGGCAGGATGGCATTAGGAGAAGGCTTGGACTGTCCTAAAGTGATGCTGTAGAGGTGATCAGATGAATTTGGAAAAATAGGGCTGAATGGAACCCCAGAGTTGTGTGTCCTGAGGCAGAATTAACTCTTTCCTTATCACTGCCAAGGCAGAGCCCCAAGAATGTTGAAACTTCCTGCGGCATCATCTCTGAGACACCAATCAATTCCCATCCCTTCTGCAGAACTGAAGGCTGTTTTGGTTTGGAAGAGGCCTTAAAACTCATCCAGTCCCACCCCCTCCCATGGGCAGGGACACCTTCCACTATCCCAGGTTGTTCCAACCCTCATCCAGCCTGGCCTTGGATGTTTCCAGGGATGGTGACTCCAACCTGCCCTGGGACAAACCTGTTCCAGTGCTTTCAGTGAAAAATTTTTCCTTTATTCCCAATTTAACTTCTTGAGGCCGTTCCCTCTCCTCCTGTCCCTGTTCCCTGGAGCAGAGCCCGACCCCCCCGACTGTCCCCTCCTGTCAGGGAGTTGTTCAGAGCCACAAGGTCCCCCCTGATCCCCCTTTTCTCCAGGCTGAGCCCCTTTCCCAGCTCCCTCAGCTGCTCCTGGGGCTCCGCTCCCTTCCCCAGCCCCATTGAGGATGAAGGGAGGGGACTCTGATGACATCCAGGCCAGGGAGCCTTTTCCATTCAGATATCTTGTTCATTTCCTTTCCTCTGTGCCTTTACCCAGAAAATCAAGAATCTTGGGCACATCCCAGTCTCCTCCTCAACCCTCTGAGCTCTGCCTGTGGTGGGTGGGAATGGCCCATTGTGTCCCCCTTTCCTGTCACATGGATATGATGGCTTCAGATGTCCTCAAATTCAGCAACACAGCAAAAACTCCCTTTTCCCTGCAGGGCGGTGGTTTGGAGTGCAATCGTTGCCTCCTGCTTGTGCTCCTGAATGTCTCTGTGGGGGCTGCCCAGGCTCAGGACTCCCCCTGGACCACAGAACTGAGCTTGATAACCTCTGCTCAGGGGGCTGGCGCTGAAAACTGAGATCAGTGGGGTTGGGATTCCTCCACAGAGACCCCCGGAGAGGACAGGGAAAGGATGGAGGTGTCAGGGCAGAGGAGGACACCAAGGAGGAGGAGGAGGGAGTGGAAAGGCAGGTTCTGCAGCCAAGGGAGCCTCTTGCAGGCTCACTGGAATTTGTCTCTGAGGACCATGGAAGGGCTGGATGATCCCCTGGCTCCTGGAACCTAAAGCAAGGATGGGATGTGAAGGAAAGGGGCAGGGGATGCCACAGCAGGGGGACATGAAGAGCTGGTTGGGAATTTCTGTCTCCATCCCTCCTCCCTCTTACAGGAGACCGGGAGTGAGCATCTGATCAATACTTGGGATTTGTCCAGGAAAAAGAGCAACAAAATGCACATCCCTTGCCAGAAGAGCAGGGGTTTATGGTGGGGAACCCATGAGTGGTGCCAGAGGAAAATCTGGAGAACAGCTGTGGATGTGAAAACATCTACCTGCCCTTGCTCTGCAGCACTGGGGGCTGCCTGCCCCACACCCCTCCCTTTCCAGCACCCAGTGATATTCATCTCAATGGGATTGGGGTGACAGAGCCCCATCCTGACCGTGGAATGAGTGATTCCTCTGGAGGAGACAGTGTTGCTGAAGGAGAATCACCCACGCTTCATGCCATTGTCGGTCTGAGAACCCCAAAGGAAGTTCTCCATCACCACCTTCCCATCTCCCTGCTCCACCTCACAGCGAGGAAAATGTTCTAAGTGAGGCACAGACAAGAGGAGCAGATGAGTTGCCTTGATGAACTGGCACTTAGACAAGGGCTTAGGAACAATATCTTCTATCAAGAGCGACCCTGAGGGAGAGGGCTTCTTCTCTGAGGGGGTTTTCTCATTGGAATTGGTGGTTCTCCATCCCTGGTGCTGAGGGTCCAGTCCAGTTTGCCGTTAGAATGGGGTTTTCTTGGTGGTGAAAATCTCCCTGGATGGGATTTCTCTGTGGAAAATCTCTTCCTTCCACATATAAGGAGGGGGTTTTAGTGTGCATGAGATATTTAAATGGAATTGCACAGCCCCCATGTTTATTCTGGTTTTTCAGCCCCACTTCTCTCCTTCCAGCATCTGTTTGTTGGAGTCACAGCTTTGTTCTAACAAAAGTCATTCAGGTTCTGATTTCATTTTTTAGGTCAGGTCCCACTGTGTGAAGGGAGCAGTGACTAGATGGGGGGCAGGGAAATGTTCCCAATACCAAACCTCTTTTCTGGTTCCCTGGGCCACCTCAGGAAGTACCTGGGAGTGCCTTCAGTAAACTCCCTCTAAGCTAAATCTGCTTCAAACCCAGCAGAATTATGCCTATAACCCCCAGATCCCCATTTTAAATGTATTTCCATCCCATTTCCAAGCCTTTTTTCACTTCCTACATGGCCTTGAGCCAGGACTGCGGGCCTGCCGTGCCCACAATCGCTACAGAGTCAGAAAGTCCCAGCCCTTCTGTAATGAAAACGTCACAAATGATAAATATTTCAAGGGATGCGATGCTTATTTTTATATTTACTGCCCTGACCTTTATGTATTTGGATTTTGTTTTATGGGGCTTCCCTGGGCCTTTTCCCAGGCACACACACACAAAAGCCCTACACGGGTTCCTGGAGCGTTGCTGCATCATAAACGCAGGCGGCGTCTACGATTACAGAACTTTAATGCCTGCTGTAATTACCGCCTGCACTCGGCATTAACGTCTGGGGTGATGGAGTGAAGAAGCATTCAGACTCCAAGAGAATCACATCCCAAGGGAATTTGCAGCGGGAATCGTTGCCTTCCATCCTGTGGTTAATTGTTGTGCCCTGTATGGGGTGGATGAGACTTCCCCGAGCCCTCAGCACCCAGGGATGATGGAAACAGGAATGTTCAGCTGCTCACAGCCTGCTGTGCCATCAGGAAAAGAGTCTCTGGTTTCAGCCTTGCAATTCCACCAGGGAAAAATCCAGGAAAACAGCAGGAACAAGGAGGAGAATGTCCTCATTTACCCGCGGCTCTTCCCCTCATGCTGCCTCACCCAGGAGAGGGCTGGGGAGCACTGGGAGCTCATCCCATAGAGGAGGGACATCCCTGGGCTTGTTCCACTCCTCCTGGAGCAGGGACAGGATTTAGGAATGTCCAGCTTCTCCAACTGGACATGGCTGTCAAGGAACTGGGCATCTCCTGCAGCAGCAAATCCGCCAGTGTTTGCATCTGGCAGCCTCAACCGAGCCCCACATCCCGTTTTCCTTTCAAGGAGCGGGGTAAAAAAAATGAAAGAAGGAGTTAATTGGCCTGATTGGGCTTTGCTGAGAAAAGTTTCAAAGGAGAGGAGAAGAAAGTGCTGAGGCAGCTCCTTTCTGCGGCTTTGAACTTTAGGCTTTGAAAAGAGGTGGGGAAAATCTTAAGGAATTAACGAGGACTACAGGGAAATTATTGAGAAAGAACGTTCAGTGCTCCCAGCTTGGAAAGAATAAAAAAGAAATAAAAAAAAAACCCTTTATATAAAAATAGATCTATATATATATATACAGATACAGAGACATTTGCATGCACGTGGATGTGAGAGTGTGACCCCTTCACCCGGCCGTTCATCTTCGTCTCTCTGATTTGATTTTAATGATTTTTATGAATTATTTGATTTGCTTCCTCAGTGCCTGGGAAGGGCGAGAGCTTTCCTTCTCCCCCATCAGGAGCTGTGGAGAAGGCAGAGCAGCTCAACAAAGACCTGGGGTTTGCCACCGCTCTGGCAACGTTTGTGGAATCTCAGCCTGGACCGGAATTCTTCTCTTTCCAGGAAATACAAATTCTTTTTTTTTTTTTGTTCAAAAAACCCCCTCAAGATAAATATTCTCGGATGAAAACCTATAAAAAGCTCAGACTGACAAACTATTTTTTAGGCACTTCTTTTTCTCCCAACAAGAATATATCTGTCAAGAGAAACAGATGTTCTTGATGAAAAACCCTCTTTAATTACAACTCTGTCAAAAAACCTGCAGACAGATTTCTCTTTTTTCCCCCCAAACCCATTAAAACATGCTCAAATGGCCAAGGTTTGAAAGCCACGGCTCCTCTTGTAATATAATATTTAAATAAAACATTTCCCCATTAAGCTGAGGAGCAGCAAAGCCACAAGTTGAAACTCGTGGACAAATCCAAGCTTAAGGTTTCCTTTTATAAAGTGAGGTGTCAAGCTTGAAGCTGAACTTTGCACGGCAACCTGCAGTGCTGGGGTGGTTTTGGGGCCCTCAACATCCCAGATTTCTTACATGGTCAGGTGAGCTGAATCCCTCTCTCCCTAGTTTAGGATTTCTCCCAATCAGGCCAAATATTTGTATTAAAAACTCTGCGATGAAGGTCTGGCCACCAGCCAGGAGTTTCTTCAAGCCTCGCATCGTTTCTTTGCTAAATCTCACTGTGTGCCCAGTAAATATTTTCTTTAGTAAATACATGAAAGCCTGACTGGAAGCTCTCCCTCTCCACGTTGCAGAGGATGGAAATGTGACATAAATGTTAAAAAGGGTTTCTCCAGCACAGCATTCCCTGAGGCTGACACGCCACGGCTTATCCAGGGGAAAAAAGTTCTTCTGGAGAGACTGGCAGGAATGCAAGGTTGATATTTCTTTATTTATTGGTTACAGTAATTGGCCAGAACATGGCTGAGCAGTTGGAGGAAAATAATCAATAGTTCTTGTCCACTAATGAATGATTTTTCAGCAGTCGCTGGTGTAAATAGGTTTCATTAAAACAGCAAATCCTCCCAAACAAGAAAATTAACGAGGGCTTATGAAACCTATGAAATTGCACAGGTCTGAATGGCTGACAGCCATGACAAATACCTGCTATTGTTGGGGTTGGGAAGCAGGTTTTCACTTCAATTTTCACTCTTGTCGCTTAAATAATATCAATAATTAGCAAATCCATTATACCTTTCCCAGAAATCTGCCAGTGTGAAATGTGTTGGATCCAACTCAGGACAATGTCCTGTTCCTGAGCAACCCCCACGTGCCTGGGCCCAGTTCCTGCCAAATCCAAGGCCTGTAACTGTAAACTGGGAATTTCAGGGGCTGAGCCCTCAGACTCACCCATTTCAGAAGGAAGGGATTGGGCACGATGCAGTTGTTGCTTTTCGTGACTTCTGGGAATAAAGGGATGTGAAGCCAATCTTCCACTGAGGGGTTCCAGCCCAGCAAATCAGGGTGTAGGGCAGGGGAAAAACCTGGAACTCTGCACCAGTGCGGCTGGAGGATCCTGGGGTCAAAGGAGGGTGGGATAGAAGAGATTGGTCTGGGTGGTGCTGTTAATTTTGATATTTCTCTCTATTAAAACTGTTCCTCCAATCCAAAGAGGAATGGTCCAAAAAGGAAATCGTTCTGGCCAGCCTGGAGCAGGATTCCATTTGCCCCAGAGATAACTCTGCATTTGCAACTCCAAAGACCTTCTCCTTCTCCTTCTCCTTCTCCTTCTCCTTCTCCTTCTCCTTCTCCTTCTCCTTCTCCTTCTCCTTCTCCTTCTCCTTCTCCTTCTCCTTCTCCTTCTTCTCCTTCTCCTTCTCCTTCTCCTTCTCCTTCTCCTTCCTCTCCTTCTCCTTCTTCCTTCTCCTTCTCCTTCTCCTTCTCCTTCTCCTTCTCCTTCTCCTTCTCCTTCTCCTTCTCCTTCTCCTTCTCCTCTCCTTCTCCTTCTCCTTCTCCTTCTCCCCTTCTCCTTCTCCTTCTCCTTTTTCTCCTTCTCCTTCTCCTTCTCCTTCTCCCTTCTCCTCCTCCTCCCTCCTCCTCCTCCTCCTCCTCCTCCTCTCCTCCTCCTCCTCCTCCTCCTCTCTCCTCTTCTTCTTCTTCTTCTTCTTCTTCTTCTTCTTGTTCTTCTTTTTCTTTCTTCTTCTTCGTCTCCTCTTCCTTCTCTCTTCATTCTCCTTTTTCTCCTACCCCTTTACTTACCCTTCCCAGTGCCCTAATCCTTCACTTTCTCTTCCTCTTCCCCTTGCCTTTCCCCTCCTCTTCCCTTTGCCTTTCCCTTTTCTCCCTTCCTTTTCTCCTTCCCCTTTCTCTTCCCCTTCCCTCTTCCCTTTCCTTCTCTTCTCCCCCTTTCTTCTTCCTTCTCTCTCCAGCCTTTCCCTCCCGCTCCCAGGGCTGTTCCCCTTCATCCTCTGTTCCCCTTTCCCCTTTCCCCTTTCCCTTTCCCCTTTCTCCTTTCCCCTTTCCCCTTCTTTTTTCCCTTCCCCTTCTCTTCTCCTCCCCCACATCCCTCTGGATCTGTTCCTCCCCTTGCCTTCCTATCCCTCCCTTTCCCACCCCACCCTGTTGGAGAAGGCTCTCCAGGGCAGGAGCAGCTTTGGGCACCGTGTCTGTGCCAGCAGCACTGACCAGAGCCCGTGATTTGATGGCAAATTGTGCTGGTAATCTCCCTCCGAGGCAGCTGCTCCCATTTTTCATGGTGGCGAGTCCTTTCGGGATGAGGATGAAAAGAGAAAGTGTTTCATTTGCTCTTTGGGAGCCGGAGCTATAGATCATGGCCCAGCTCATTCCCCCAAGAGCAGAAATGGGTTTTTTCCAGGCGAGAACTGAGGCTCTCCCCAGTGAAAACTAAAACAGTTATCTGCACTTTCATCCACAGGTCAGCAGCAGAGATTTTTCTCCCAAAGCTGGATAAATCCAGGCTGTTAGTGCCTCTCCTTCCCACTCTCCTTAGTTATTGCTTTTTATTTCATGAGGGGCGAGGTCCAAGCAAACACTTCTGCCTCCTGCCTTTGTCCTTGTCTGCTTGCAGGAGCTGCTCAAACCTGTGGCTGATGCTCTGTTCCTGAGCAGAAGCTTTGGTGAATTTCTCAACCCCAGTGCCCCCCAAATGGGCTCATGGGCCGCCAGCAGAGCTCTCGGGCTGTGTTTGGGTACCAAGGACATATGGGTGACCCTTGGGGGGTGAGGAGATGCCTTTGCCATGAGCCATCCCAGCACTGGCACTTCCTAACACTGCACACAACTTTAATTCCAGGCCTGGGGAATTTCAGGGGTTGATGCAGGCCAAAGCTGGAAAAATGTCCAGCCCGTTTTCTCCACACCATCCCCAGCACATGGACACCCAGCCCAAGATCCCATCTGGAACTGAGGCACAGCTGGAACACAGGGAATGTGCCAAGGTCTCTGCTGCAGGAAGCCACCCCAGGCACCTCCCAGCCCCTTCCCCTGCACCTCTTCAGGGCACCAGGAAACATTTGAGACCCAAAAATGCCTTTCAATGACCTCAGCCAGAGCCCCACAGACCTGGCTCTGTCTTGACCTTGTCTTGGTTTCACCGTCATGGGCAAACCAGCCCTGTCTCTGTCATGTCCCTGTCCCCACTGCACTCACCTGGCACAGGTGCCATGGGACTGGGCCATTTCTGGTCTTTGGTTCCAATATCTTCACAGATACGAGGTTTCCAAAGCTGTGCTGCCCTCCCTTGTCCATGGTCCTGGCAGTCATAAATCCTGGGCCTCTGTCACCAGCAGTGATTGAGCCCGTCTGCCTCACTCTGCGATAATTTATCCCTTCTGAGCCCTGGAAGTCCCAGCAGAGATGATCATCTGCTCAGGAGCAATGATCAGGATGAAATCCTTCCCTCCTGGAAACACCCAGCAGCATCCATAAACCATAATCCATCAGCTCATTCCCATGTTCCTCCTTCCCTGCAATGCCCTGATCCCAATCACAATCCTTTATCCCGACACCGCTCCTATTTTCTTTGCTGCAGCTGAAGAAATGGAGGGCTGGTTTGGATTTTGGCAAAGCCACACTCATGGCCTTGCCCTTTCCAGCAGGAAAGCCCCCCAAATTCCTGGCAGAGCTTTCCCTGCTGGCACCCGGAGAGCTGGTCTGCCCAAACTGTGGGATGAGTGAGCTTTCCCTGGAAGAAATCCCCCCTGTAGTGTCCCTGCTCCCCCAGCCCCTCGGAGCCAAGCGGGAAGTGTGTTTTATTGTTTGTCACCCGAAGCACTTGAAAAAATTACACAAATCCATCAAAGTAATGAATCTTCTCAGCAGAGGCAAACAGACAGAGACAGGCAGGCGCTGCGCCCAGCCCAGGCAGCTCTCACCATTAATACCAAGGAAATGGTGCCCTTCTGCTCTCCTTTTGGGACTGCTTGCCTGCTCTGGGTGAGGGGACATCAGGTGATGGCTTTGCACAGGGGACATGTCCCCCTCCAGGCCCTGTCACCCTCCTGGTGTCCCCTGATGGCAGCAGCTGGCAGCTCTGGAGATGATGGAGCAACGCCGCGGGTGACACTGCCTTACACTGATGAGTGCAGACAGGGCACTTAGGGAACAGCTGGATTTTTGGGAGTGCCAAAGCCTCTTCCCTGTCCTCCAGCCATCCTTAAGTGGCCCCCTGCAGCCCTCTGGGCTCTCCCTTCGGTTTGTCTGTGCCTGAACAAGCTCCTTAAATCCTAAGGGAGAGAGGCTGCCGCTGCTGCCAGGCCTGTGTCACACTCTGGGCTCCATAAATAATAAATTGTGGTGTTCCTGGCTCCTCCAAGCTTTCATTTTGTTGCCAGGGACAATATATCCACCTGTCTATCTGTTTCCATATGTACATTTTGTGTGTATGTACAAAGACAGATGTATATATCCACACACACACATTTGAATGTCGGACTAGATGAGCTTGGAGGTCTTTTCCAACCCTGATTATTTTATGCTGGTTCATTTATAAGCAGGTCTCATCCATTATAGGATATATCAGGGGTGTAATGTCATTGTATGGGGTTGGAAGGGACAGGTCTGAGAGAACCAGGTGCCCCCCAGCTCCTCCATTCCTGTTCCATCCTTACACCCACTCCCACATCCCAATTAAATCCCAATTAAATCCCATCACCTTTCACTCACCCCCTCCTCTGAAGCCCCAGCCCTTCAGTCCAGCTCTTACAATGAGAAGATGCTCAAAACTGCTTTGTTTAGGTTTTTTTTTTCACTAAAAAAGCCTGCCATGGGGAAAAAAAAATCAGGAATGTGACATTTCACTGCGGACCACTATCCTGCTCCTCCAAGAAGGAAATACAAAGAAAGCAAATTGCTTTGGCGCACCAGAATCCCTCTGTTGTTCCAACCTCTCCCATCCTGAGGGGTTTTTAATGTTTATTAGTCCACAAAGCAGCGGCTGAGCCGGTGCCTGCAGGGCCTGCCCTTGCCCTGAGGAGTGGAGTGGGGACAGAGAAGGGGAAGGGAGACGGATGGATCCGGAATTGTCTCCGATTTATGGGGCTCCGCAGTTCCTGCCGCCGTACGTCTCCCAGAAGTGACACCACCACTTCAGGAGCAGAGATTAATCTGAGCCAGCAGGAGAAGGACAAAACAAATCATCCACTGCAGGAATCTCATCTGGGGGCTGTTGGGAAGAGCTCTGGGATGGATGGATTTTGTGAAGACCACACCAGCACATGGATTTGCCCCCTTTTCCCTGATTTCCTGAAAATTGAGGTCAATAAGGTACAGAGTGGAGGCAATCCCAGGGCTGCTTTTGTCAGCACAGGAGTTGTAATTCCATGCAAAAATCCTGGGATCTGCAGGGGTGGGAAGAGCTGGGATAGGGGAGCATAGAGAGAGCTGGAAGCTGCAAATCCACAGAGATCCAGATGCACAGGGACAGGTGGGATCACCCTGAGGGCATCAACCCCCTTTTTATTAACCATGAGATCAGCTAAAGGATCAGGAAATCAGGGACTGGCATCCTCTGGAATTACAAAGAACTCTGGTGGAGGTGGGTGCACATCCTGGGCCACCTTGGCTCGAAGCCCAGGTGGGCACAGAAGGACATCCAGCCATCGGATTGGGAATTTTAGGACCAGCTCTTGCCCATTTCATCACCGTGGTGCCACCTGAGATGGCTCCTACCCCACCAGATTTGGGAGCTGAGACCCTCCTGAAACGGCCCAGCCGGCCTTCATCCCCATGGAACCATGGCAAAGCTCATCCTTTAGGAACAAAAAGCACAAACTCTCCAACAGGGAAATGAGCAGGGTGATGGCAGCCTGCAAACCCAGCTGGGGACCTGCAGCCAGCCCTGCAGCCTTTCCCTTTCCCTGCTCCATCAAATCCCCCCCAGTGCTTTGGGAAGCACTCAGCAGCCCTCATCCTTCCCAAGGAGTCCAGCGGCGTGGGAGTGATCCCAGCACAATTCCAGCTGTATCTCAGATTGATACGGAATCGAACAGATCGATTTTTTTTTTAAGGTGCAGCCTCGGAATAGCTGAGAATGGAAGGTGCAGCTCAGCTTGTACTTCCCCAAAACAATTTGTCAGGCCCCACTGTAGGAGCCTAATGACGGCTGTAATTTATGGCTGACACGCCGTATTTATCACCTCAGCATCCTCTCCTCTTCCTGCTCTCCCTCGGCCTCGTTAGGAACGGCATCAATAATGTTTATTGTAGCTTTTAATTTTTTATCATTGCTATTCTTACCTGCGCTGCTGCAGATGAGGAAATTAGAGCAGGCAGAGCCTTTGAGATGCGTTTCAGGGGAAATGATGGATTTGGGATTGGGGAAGTCCTTCCAGAGTGCTGACACAGGGTGAGTGGGGGGAAAGTGGGGTGTTCCTCTCCTTCCCACCAACTCCATTGGAATGTGCAAGGATGCTCAGACCTCAGCTCTCTCACAGTGTGGAATTTCCTCCAAATTCCACCCAAACTGTGCTTCTGGCCCAATCTTTGTGCCAGGCAGCTCCCGTGTTTTCCACCAGGCTCATTTTTCTGCTCAGTTTGCAGACACACAGCCTTGCCATGGGGTCCATGGGATTTCCTCGGTTTTCTTGCCCTGTTTCTCTCTGCCCCTCTCTGACAGAGCTCAAATTCCTCAGGAGATGATTGCATTTCACAGCCTCTTTTCACACCTGGATGGTGATGTCCTGGTGTGGGGTGAACTGTGACTGTGCTGACCCTTCACTACAGGGGATTTTGGCCACCTCCTCTGGAATATTCTGGTGTTTGGGGTGGCTGACAGAGTCAGGGCACCCAGTTGTGTCCCTAAAAAAACCTGAAATCCCTCCCACCCTGAATTTTCCCCTTTTCTCCCTTTTTGGGAAGGAGCATGGAGGACCAACCCTCTCTCTGTCATGAATGAGGGATTTAGGGCTGCACAAAGAATCTCCATCATTAGCAAACAGGCTTCCAGATGAATTTATAAAATTGCAGCTTGTGGTTTAATGGCAAGGTTGCTCCTTTACTTACTCCATGGATACATGGGAAAATGGAAACAGAATGGGGGCGAAATAATTTACACAGAGTCTGAAAATGCAAAAGGGTAAAGACACCTTCCCACTGAGTCATGGGGTTCAGAGCATGTTTCCTTCCTATTAACCCTTGAGGGAAGAGGTTGCACTGGGTTTTGAAGCCCCTTAAACTGCCAGCACCAGGCTGGGATGGTGGAAGCTGTCCCTACCCCTGGAATGAGACAATGTTTAATATCTCTTCCAACACCAACCATTTTGGGATTTTATGACTAACAGTTCCCAGTGGGGAATATTTTCCCCCCTTCTTTCCAGCCATGAATAATTCCCAGGCCGATGGTTGTTTCAGCATCATTACAGGAGCCTCGCAGACAAGCAGGTCGTTTACAGATTAGACAGACATTGCTTACATTGTTCATAACCGATTATGGGATTGACAGTTTGGCTCCCACCCAAAATCTGCAGTCCCAATTTAGCCTAATTGGAACAGAACAGTGGAGCGGGCTGGGGGAGGGGATACTGACTGCTGACAATTTAGTTAACGTTGATTTTATTGATCCCTGAAAAGCTTCTGATGTTGCAGGTTCCTCTTTATAGGGCAATAAAGTTTATGGCTGGGACTGTCCCAGGGGAGTAACAGCTCCGTGTCTCCAGCTGCTCTCAGGTGATCACTCCCAGCCCCAATTTACTGAGCCATAATCAGAATACCAGCAAAAAAGACTCCAAAATTCTGTTCAGGATGTGGAATCAAAATGCCAGAAATACAGTCATGGTGAAACTAAAGAACAATGCCTCCCAAATACAGTATTATTGTGTTTAAAAAGCCTTTTAATTATTCTTATTCTATTTTTTTTTTTTCTGTTCTTTTTCTATTGTATACCATTTATTTTTCTGTACTTCTTTCTTTTCTTTTCTTTTCTTTTCTTTCTTTTCTTTTCTTTCTTTCTTTTCTTTTCTTTTTTCTTTTCTTTTCTTTCTTTTTCTTTTCTTTTCTTTTCTTTTTCTTTCTTTCTTTTCTTTTCTTCTTTTCTTTCTTTTCTTTTCTTTTCTTTTCTTTTTTCTTTTTTCTTTCTTTTCTCTCTCCTCTCCTCTCTCTCCTTCTCCCTCTTCCTCTCCTCTCTCTCCTCCTCCTCTCTCTCCTCTCCTCTCCTCTCCTCTCCCTAGCTCCTCTGACTTCCTCCTCTCCCTCCTTTTCCTCTCTCTCTCCTCTACCTCTCCTCTCCCTCCTCTCCTCTCTCCCTCTCCTCTCCTCTCCTCTCCCTCCTCTCCTCTCCTCTCCTCTCTCCTCTCTACCTTCTCCTCATCCTCTCCTCCTCTCCTCTCCTCCCTCTCCCTCCTGCTCTCCTCTCTCTCTCCCATCCTCCTTCTCCTCTCCTCTCCTCTCCTCATCCTCTCCTCCTTTCCTCTCCTCTCCTTCCTCTCCTCTCCTCTCCTCTCCTCTCCTCTCCTCCTCCTCTCCTCTCCTCTCCTCGTCCTCTCCTCTCTCCTCTCCCTCCTCTCCTCTCCTCTCCTCTTTCCTTTTTCACTCCATTCCTTTCCTTTTCATTCCCATTCTTCCATTTACTTTTTTTTTTTATTTCTTCCTCCTTATTTTGTCCCACAAAATGTTGCAATTTCTCATGTTTGCCCTGAATATATTCCCAGCCTTTCCTATATTTATCCTCACGAGACCTCTCTGATGCAGCCTGGGATCCCTCACTGATGTGAGGGGCTGCAATTGGTACCTCTAAAACCACCCAGAAATATCAAGAAATTTGTCAAAAGCAACACAAAAACAATCATGGAAGGTGCAAAATAGATCCTGGATGTACCACTAGTGATGGAGCACTGAAGTTTTGGTTGGACCCGCAGGCCCTGCTGCTAAAATTCCAATTAAAGGCTTGGAATTGTGCTCCTGTGGCACCGCAGGGGCGGCTGGAGCAGAGCAGCCCTCGACATCCAGCAAGGAAATATTTGAGCAAGTCCCGAGCAGGCAGGGATCTGAGGGGCTCTCCCCTCCCAAGCCTCTGACCCCAGACAGTCCCTGAAGAACTGGCAGAGCTCTGGTTCCAGGCCTGTGGCTTGGAGCTCATTTGTCAAACGCTGGGATCTCTATGAAGGGCTGTTAGCAGAGCATTTACTTCCCATTCCTCATCCTCCGCTGTCATCACCTCCCAAGATTAATTAAGGAAAAAAGAAAAGACATCTTGTCGCTCTTTTGTTTCCCCTTTCCTTGTATTTTTTAACAGCCCCTTTCTGTCCATTCGTGTCCTGGATGATGCTGGGGAGCAAACCAAGCAAAAACCCCATCCCTCCCTCTTCTTGTGGGTAATAAATCCATTTTTTTTTTGCCTCTCTGTAACTGGAAGTGGCTGGCTGAGCTTTGTCCAGAGCATCAATTCTCTTCCATGGCTTCAGCTGCCAAAGCTAAGCCTGGGAAGATCCCAAATCCATTGATTTAAGGTTTTTTTTGAAGTGCTTGTTGCAGAGTCACAGCCCCAGTGCCAGAGTCCTGTCCCTGAGTCCCTTCCAGGGTCACAGATGCCATGCATCCTCTCACCATGGGATAATGGGGGGCTTTTGCTCATGTGGGTGCTCTGTCCACCCCTTTCCTCTGTTAGGAACTGTAATCTGGGGTTATCCTGGTGCTTTTCCATGGCCATTCCCAACAGCCCCATTTGCTCTGCTCCCGTGCCCACCCTGACCCCAACTGTGTGAATGAATTACGGTTCAAACCAGAGCCACCCCTTTCCCTGACACCCTCCAGCCCTGCTCCCTCCCCACATTCCTGCTATTCCAGCCCAAATTACCTCTATCCTGGGACATCCCTTCCCACCCCTTTATTCCGAGGTTTAGTGCGAGGTTTCACTCTCCCAGTGTGACCAGTTCCCACCGTGCTGGCTGTCCCCGAGCTGTGGGTGCCAGGACGCTCCTGGGATGGTGCCAGGGGGGTGGCAGGGGGAGGAAGAGCCGGCTCCTCACGCTCGTGTCTCCGATGATCCATAAAACATGGATGGAAACCCGCCCGGCAGCCGGCGCTGCCCTCCCTCCGGGATTCGGGGATTTGCCATCTGCTCTCCCAAAGCTCAGCCCTGATGTGAGCCAGCCGAGGGGGAGGCAAACCCAGCCGGCTCCGGCTCCGTCCTTGTCACGGTGGCTCCCAAATGCCGCTCTGGATGATGTGTGTGACAATGGGACACACCCCTGCCCTCCCTGTGCCACCCAACCCCTGGCACCGTGCTGGCTCTGGCTCCCTGCGCCCGTCACTAGTGCTGGATCCAGGATCTACTTTGCTCTTTCCGTGATTGCTTTGGACAAATTCTTAGATATTTTTGGGTGGTTTTAGAGGTACCAACGATTTCTCTTTGCTCTCCCAGCCGCTCACCCTAAACTCACTCATCCCAGCCAAAGTCTGTCCCTGCTTTTCCTGGGTTTTCCCGCTCCACACGAACACGGCTCCCGTGGCTTTTGACGCCATCCATCACCGCCATCTCCATCACCCCAAGCCACACACGGAATAAAGAGGTGGAGCAGCGGCTCCTCAGCTGGTGTAAATCAACACGGATCTCCCCCCACATCGGTGGAGTTCAACTTCCACCCAGCCGGGGATGGAACCCGAAACGCTGCTCGTCGGAGCAAAAGAAATTTCGGCGGTAATTAGATCTGGAGCGTGATTACCCAAAGGGAAACACAAAACAAATGTGGGTGACAGATATTTCCAGGATAACTGGAGTTATTAATGCTTTTCTCCAGCAGTGACAGGCACAGGGGACTAGTAGTGCCTGAAAAAGTCTGGTTCAGTGTGGGAAAAACCGAGGGCTGGAAATGAAGCAAGGAGGAGGCCATCTGCTGCTCGGTGAGCTCGCGGGGCCCTGCGAGGAAAGCTGCAGCCAAAACAACAAAAGGCAACGATGGGAGGCATATGTGAGGAGAAACACCGACCTGTTGCTCCTCAGTTTCCAGCTAAAAAGGGGGAAAAAAGGAAGAACCTGCTATTTGTGGCACGAGCTCCCTCGGAGCGAGCGACCCTGGCACTGCTGAGCATGGCAGAGCTGCGGATGGTTCCAATTAAAGCCTTTCCTTCCTGCTGGCTGGGGGTGGGTTATTGGGAAAGGGGCATGAAGGATCAACCCTCCCTCTGTCATGAGTGAGGGATTTAGGGCTGCTCAAAGAGTCACCATCATTTCCAAAAACACTTTAAGGTGAATTTATTAAATCGCAACCTGAAGTTGAACAGCAAGGTTGCTCCATTACTTATCATGGATACAATGGAAAATTGAAGTGGAATGGGGCCAAAATGATTTACACGGGGTCTGAATATGAGATGTGGCTCAGCCCAACCTCAGTCTCAGGCCTGGACAGCAGTTTAGGTCTACAGGAATTAAGTACGATAAATTAAATACAATAAATTAAATACGTGGATTTCCATGGTGTTGCATCACCTGCTCATGCTCACCACGGGTCTGGGAGTAAGGAATCTTTTTCTGCCTGGAATAAGGAAGGATTCCTCAGCCCAGGTAGGGAATCTCAAACCTTGGGAGCCATCCCCAGCTCCAGGGGAGAGCCATCACAGCTGCAAGGTAGAGAGAACTGGAATTAGACTCCTTGTCATCAGTAGAGAGGTTCCTCAGCCTTGGGGAATAGCAGAGCCCATGAGGGCTCACCTGGACTGCCAGAATTTGGGAATAGAGAGATTGGCTGGCAGCCAGAATGGGCAGTGGGATGGGTGTGCATGAGACTCCTTGAACCCACAACTTTCCCTGCTCCGTGATAAATGAATCTTGGAAAAGCTGCCACTGTTCCTGTGTTTGTCACAGGATCAGGAACCCCATCTCTCAAACACTGCTGTTCCCTGGATCACTCTGTGGCTTTGGGGTTCCCTAAAGGAATTCTTGGCCCCTTTGGAGCCTGTTCCAAGGTACTGCTGCTGGGGTTGAGTGCCCTGAGTGCATCTCTCACACCCTCCACACTCCAGAAATGCCCATTCCTTTGTTTAGACCTTCCTCTCTGCAAGACATCTGCTCCTTCCACAAGAGAGGGGCAGGAAAAGGCGTGAGCTGGTCCCTGTGTCCTGCACAGCCTGGGAGAGCAGCCAGGAGCTCTGTGGGCAGGGAATGGCTCGGGAATGCCACGGGCTAACCCAGCCTAGGGTTTGCTTTTGGGTGTGAGCGCTTTCAAACCGCTCCAAGAGCATCCCTCGGCACGTCTGGATACCCCAAACCAGATGTGCTCCCTCAATCCCATCCAACCCCTCCTTGAATACAAAATTTGCAAGAAAGACTGGCTAAGAAAGCATTTAAATGAGGGAAAGGATGTCTTTTTTTCTTTTAAATATGAGTGCTGACATCCAAGCAGTACCAAGATGAATTTCTAGCAGGGCTGTTGGTCAATAAGCACAAAACAATTCGTTTTCTGCTCTTTGCTCTCCACGGGTGTAAGAAAGAGCCCGGAAAACTCCACCCATTCCCAGACAGATGCTTCAGGGAAAGCTCAAAATCTTCCCAGCAGGGTGATAACCTGATCATAATTAAAGCTGAAATTTCAGCCAAAACTCAGGTATTTAATAGACCATAAAAAACACAGGGCACCGTCAGGGCTGCTGACCACAGCCTGCTGCAAAGACGCTGATGATTTCAGTTTCCTAAGGATTTGAAGCCATGGGAAGCTCTCCGGATGGATACAGACCTGTGGCTCTGCAGAGACGGGTCTAACCCATCTGCACAGATCCCCTGGGAAGTGGGAATCCATCCCCCAGGCCTGCGGGAGGGGAGGACACCCATGGCCCCGCTGATGAGGTGACAAGAAGGTGTGAGGAGCTCCAGGGAGGTGAGAATTGGAGGTGGGAATTGTCACAGCTCAGGGCAGCACCAATGCTTCCCATGTGGCCAAAGGCAGGGAAATGTATAAATGAGAGGGAGGGAATGTCCCGCTGGGCTCTGCAGGTGTCACCTGGAGCTGGATGTGACCTGTGGTTTGGGGTATTCCTAATTCCTCCTTGGAATTCTCCCTGTTCCAGTAAGCACCAGTAGCAGACAGCCCCACCTGCCACGGGGTCTCATCCCACAGGATGTCTGCTGTGTTACAGCTTTTGGGGCATTTAAGGATATTTGGCTTTTCTTTCACAATCAATCCCAGCCTTTCACAGCCTGTCACTGCTGATGCTCTGGCTCTCTACAGGACACCTGGCCTGGAAATATGGGAAGCGATGGCAGTACCAGAGGGTTCCCACCTGGCAGCTGGGATGGCTTTCACAGGATCTCATGGATGAGATGGATAAAATGGATTTTAAGGGTGAGACTTACCTGCCCTCTGTACTTCAAACGGGTTTTGGAATCCCTGCAGGTGTCTGGGACATGCCAAAAGCAGAGCCCTCTCCTACTCAGCAGGCAAACACCTCATGAGCAATACCCAGAAATTCCCAAACTCCAGACCCACAGCAATGAGAAGGACAGCAAGAAAATCTCCCCTTCCCCATGTCTGGGAATTGCTTTTGTTCATGGCTTGAAAAATCCTCCTCCTGTTATTTCCTAGCAGAGTATTCCATTAAATCCAGGAATTCCTCCCCATTCCCACTTGGGAAAATAGTGCTTTTCTTTTTTGACATGAACACTGAAAGTTCTTGGCCAAAACATAACCAAACACAGAGGATGGGCAGTGCAAACCTCTGGAACTCTGCCCTGGTGTGGCTCAGCCTAAACCCCAAAAATTCCCCCCAAACCTCTCCCCGTTTCCTCAATATCCTGACAAAGACAACTGGGCTGGAAAGATGCACACCGGTGGGAGCTCCTGGATCTCTTCCCATGGGGAAAGCAAATATTTACTTAAAGATGGGACTGAATCAAAACAGACATGGGGAAATGTCAAAATATTCCATAAGTAGGAAGAGGAAGGAATACAGTTGTCTCTCTACCCTGTGAATGAATAACTCACATCCTGGGAGAAGCAGGAGTGGGAATGGAGCAGTGGAATCGGCTCTGCTCCGTGGTGTTGACAGAAGGGAATAACTCCTCCTGCCTCGGCCAGGATGGATTCAGGCAGAGCAAACTGAGAGCTGCAGGGGCAGGGAGCAAAGGAAAACAGAGAAGATTGCTTGGAAAACATGAGAAGGGAGAGCTGGGCGGTTGCATCTCCCTGAGCGTGGTCATGTGGGTATGGAGCATCCTGGCCAAAGTGAGAGCCTGGTGCTCCTGGTGCCATTCCCCCTCTGGAATACAGGCAAACACCACAGGGAATTTCATCCTAAAGCCTCAGTTTTGAGTGGCTGAAGTCAGAAGAATAGAACAAGAAGATTTTTAATGTCCCTTCCAACCCAAACCTTCTGTGGAAATGACTTGTGGCAGACGATGGGGGACATGAGGAATTAAAGTCTTTTAATTTCTGCTCGACAGCATCCAAGAACTGTTTTCCAGCAGAGGATGTGTTTGGGGAGAATGGCAGCATTTAGGATTTGTTTGCAAATCACAGCTGAAACCTAGGACTGAATTTTGCTGCATAAAGATTTGGATAGTGCTGCCAGTTCCCATGATAATGCCTTGATTTATTGGCTCTTTCCTAAAGACAAATGTGAGATAACTTCAATAGGCAATGTTGGCCTCGACTGCCACTTTTAAAAATACTTGAAAAGAGACTTAAATTAGGGGGAGAAAATGCAGAAAGTTCTCTAAAAAGGGACAGAATAAATTTAGAAATCAGCTTCAGAACTGGCTGGATTCTGCAAATGTCTAAAACTAAAAATAGAGGGGAACAGATGATTTTTTTTTTTTTTGCCCTCCTTGATTAATTTCTCTTTTTTCACTCCTCACATTGGAGTCCTGTCTAAGTTTACACTGAGCCCACGAGCCTGTGCCTGGTAAACATTTTTGGTGTTATTTTTGCCTAAGTGACAGCTCTGGGTGGCATCCAAGCACAACCACAACAAATTTGAGTGAGCCAGAGTGGCGTGAACACCGAAAAACCCTCCGAGTGTTGTCACAATTCCATCCTCTGGCTCTGCCACCTGCACAAGGTCCCAAGCCACAAAGCCTCTGGGGGATTTTTGCCTGGGACATGTTAGGAGGGAAACCCTGGCACAGATATCTGTTCCTGCTGGAAGTAGGGGCTGGAAAATGGGAAATCAGCTCCTCGCTTCCCACATCTCCTTTTGCACCTCATGGATCTCGGACAGGGGAATGTTCCTGCAGTACCACAGCCCAGACCACAATCCCTGGGAGATGGGGGTGGAAATTTCATGACCCTTTGACTCCAGTGATGAGGATGACAACGACAAGAGCAGCAGGATCCTGGCACAGCCTGGCTGCTGGAAAGGTTTCTGTTGCAGGCTCACCAGCTGCTTGGCATTTGGGAATAATTCAGCGTCAATCAAAGCAGGATGGATAAAAAAATAAGGGATAAAAGGAGAGCCCATGATGAATTCATCCTTCACTGTGGCATTAGCACAGCCCAGCCCCGGCCCCCTCCTCCGTGTCAGTGGTGAAAAATGCCTCCTCTTCTGCAGCAATTACCTGGTTGGGCTCACCCTTGGAATGCCGATCCTCCCGGAAAAGGCAGCGGCAGCCCCGCTCTGCCAGGCTGGTGATGGATGAGCCCAGCTCAGCCCTGCTGCCATCTGCCACCAGGGTCCCCTCCCTGGCCCCAACGAGTGACATCCCCGCTCCTTCACACGGATCAGGGGCGAGTGGGAAAAGTGGCAGTGATGGAAGGTCCCTGGAAAAGCGTGAATTAACTACAGAAGGGAGGAGATGAATGAAGAGGAGTGGGGTGGGAGGGAAGGAGAAGATGGAAGATGGAAGGGGAGGAAGGAAGGAAGGGATTACCTGGCCCATGGCCAGGCCCCTGAGGAGTAACCCCACTGTTCATGAGGCTCCTGATGGTCTGGTTGCTTGCCCTGCTTGCCCTTTTTGCCAGGATGAGCCCATTCCTGGGATATCCCCAGGAAATGTTTGTCCCAGCTGACACACCACTCAGACCCCGCCACAGTCCTCGAGGCTTGGCAGAGCAGGGAGCTGGGTTAAACCAGACAAATGGCAGCTGTCAAATAAAAAAAAACCTGGATGATGCTAGGTAGTTAAAGAAAACTCCTCTGGGCCCAGGGTGATCAAAGGAAAAGGTGACTTGGAAGCCAAACCACCTCTGGTTGTCACAGGATGTGCCCGAGTGTCTGAAGTTGGAAAGCTCCTTCTGGAGGAGTTTGGGAAGTCTTTAGAAAAGAACTCCTTCGATCCTTAAGGGAGAGGCAAAGCTCAGAGAAAGCCCTGCTCTGCTGATGGCATTTTCCAAGCTGGGTGGATCTGTCCAGGCTCCAGAAGAAGCTGAGAGGGACCTGGTGCTCAGACCCTGCCGTATTTTTCTGTTTTATCATCAAAACCTTCAGCCTGGGCCACTCTACCTGCAAGAGAATCCCTTTGCAGAGTTGTTGGTTATTGCCACTGCAGGCTCTGGATTAAATTTATCACAGTGATAAACCCCTTTCACTCCCCAGGTTTGGTCCCAGGTTTGCCCCGAGCTGTTCAGGTCAAAGGAAGCTGAAAGTTGGAGCCGAAACCCCTCTTCAGGCAGGATTTACAGGGGGAAAACAACAGGAAAAAGATGCTGGCACTTCCAGAGACACTCTGAAAGTGCTCACCAAGCGGAAACAGTCCCACAAGAATTATTCCCCCAACTCCAGCTATCCCAAACTCCAGGACTTGTCCTTGCCTGTCTGTCAGCTCAGCTCCAATACGGAACAAATCTCATTAATGGACCCCAGAGATTTAGGGAAGGGTTGGAATATGGCAAAACCCTTTAAAGCAGGAGATAAACCATGCTGTGCTCCCAGGAACGGGGTGGTGAGTGAGATATAAACATCAGCAGGCCTCCTGGGAATTCTGGGGAAAGGCCAGGACAGAGGCACGGCAGAATGGCTCTGTCAGAGTGACCCCACAGTGGTGAAAATAATTTATTAGGACTGATGGGAGAAAGAAAAGGAAAGGAAAGGAAAGGAAAGGAAAGGAAAGGAAAGGAAAGGAAAGGAAAGGAAAGGAAAGGAAAGGAAAGGAAAGGAAAGGAAAGGAAAGGAAAAGGAAGGAAAGGAAAGGAAAGGAAAAGGAAAAAGGAAAGGGAAAGGAAAGGAAAGGAAAGGAAAGGAAAGGAAAAGAAAGAAAAGAAAAGAAAAGAAAAGAAAAGAAAAGAAAAGAAAAGAAAAGAAAAGAAAAGAAAAGAAAAGAAAAGAAAAGAAAAGAAAAGAAAAAGCTTTCTGCAACCTGAGCATCAATGCAATAATATCTATCAATCAATCAATCAATCAATCAATCAATCAATCAATCAATCAATATCATCATCAGGATACCAGATAGCAGAGTTTATCCTTTTTGGGAGTAGGAATAGCTGGGTTTACTCTTCATCCCATCCATTTCCAAGTGGATTTGGCAATAAAGCTGAGGAGGAGATTTCCAAACCTGCAGAGTCAGGAGAGGCAATGGCTTGATGGCTTTTGAGGAAAAATGTCAGTGGGAATAAAAATAGTCAAAATCTCAATGTGTTTATGTCTTGGAAAATATTAATTTGGAATGATGTGTCAGGATTATTCTCATTCCAAAACCACATTTTGGGAAAAAAAAAAATACCCCAAACAATTTTTCCTAGTGTGTTACAGGTCCCAAGGATTTTGTCTACAAAAGGCTAGAGGGAAAGTCAGGACACATAGAGGAAATGGTGCCAACAAGGAGAATGTGACATTTCCCTGCTACTCTGGGTTTTAACACCTCCCAATTTTTGCAGCCACCTTAACACTTGTAAGCTGAAATAATAATTTTAAAATAGAGCAAACATCCTCCCCCTCCCTCCTCCTCTTTCCCCGGTCCTTTCCTCACACGTTTTTCTCCAATGGAAAGAGCCGGATAATCTAATTTGACGTTTTGGGATAAATTCCCTGCAGGAAGTGTGGAAATGCCACCTGCTACCTGCGTGTTAGATTTGATCATAAATCACCAGCACCCAGCACTCGACAGGATCTCCTGGTATTTTAATGGCCAGGAAAGGTCTGGCCACTGCTGGAATTAAAGCCTGAATCGCAGCTTTTATGTTTTTCTGGAAATGCCAAACGCTGCCTTGCTTCTTGCATTGCTCTTAATTGGCCCTCCTTAATTACAAGGAGCGAAATAATTAATTATATTCAGTGGAAACAGACACAAACCCTTCTGCTTCAGGCTTGGCCCTCTTGGAAGTTCAGAATGAGCCCTGGGAGGAGGCTGGGCACAGGAACAGGGATTCTTGGACAACAATCTCAGGCATGCCCAGGATGGGATTGTTGGGATCTCTGTGCAGGGCCCAGAGTTGGACTGGATGATCCTTGTGGGTCCAGCTTGGGATATTCTGTGATTCTACAGTGCTTAAAACAGGTCACAATCCACAGCTTGGGGGGCTCTGCTCTCCAGAAACCCCAGGTCAAATGGTCGGAAATCATTTCCAATGAAATCCCAGGCCAGGTTACGGATCCAGCTGCAACATCTCCACAGAGAGCTCCCCTCATCATGGGCTGCAGATCCCACACTTCCAGGGCATTCTAAAACACCTGACCCTGCAAGGAAATCAGAAATTTTGGGCTATTTTGCTGGAGAAGCCAAGTGACCAGAACGTCTCTGCTCAGTCCTGCACGGCTGGGAGAAAATCAGGCTCAGCTTCCAGGGCTCAAACTGGGAAGGAAAAAAGGAGGGGAGAAAAAAGAATGGGTTGGGTAATGTTGGTTTAGTATCAAACTTGAAGGACATAAATACACCCAGTTTGACAGCAGAGATGCTGGAAATATGTCCAAGAGGGACACGACTTCCTGAGGCTGCAGGGAGATCCCAGACAGGAGATCCACTAAAATATCTTAGGTTTCCACCAATTTTCTGTCACCACACTTCTCCGAAGACCAGGAGGGGATGGGAACCCCTGAGAGCAGCTCTGAGTGTCCAGGGAGAGGACAGTGACATTGGGAGAGGAGCATCCTGACTGTCTTTGGGCCAAAGCTGGATCAGGGACAGCTCCGGAATCCTCTGAATTCGAAGTTTCCGCGTGATTATGCGAGCAAATATTTGGGCTGGAAGAGCTGTTAGTCATTATTTGCAGTTCATTTTCTCGTATTTGTTCTCTGTCTTTTAAATAATAAAAGAAAGGAAGCCAAGATGACAGCTCACAGGAGCAGAAACAACAGCTGGGTTTTTCCAGCAAACACCTTCGGCTGTGCGTGGCTTCCCGGGAAATGCTGTGCCAGGGAGGGATTTGGGATCACAGCTGCTGTGGCACATCTGGGATCTGGTCATCCACCAGGAGAATCCCCACTCCTGGCCTGTGATGTTCTCCTGCAGAGTTTTTCTGGGTTTACACCCTAGGGCAGTGAACAGGGACTGTTCCCTTTATCCAGGTCTCCCTGGATTTGGGGGTTTCCCTGCTTCATTGCTCTTTGGCACCTGATTTGGAGGCCTGATCGTGGCAACAGCTGTTCCTCAAATTCAGGGCTTAGCACCATTAATCACATCAGAAGGCAGTGGGGTTTCCTGCAGCAGGAAATCCAGGGCAGCTCCCGACACGTTCTGGGTCAGGGAAGGGATCACACTCAGCTGTGGAAGCGCAAAGCTCCCTGGGCATGGAGGCACGAGAGGAGCTGTTCAGCAGCAGAATGGTAAAGCTGGCATCAAAAACTGCTTGGAATGCAAAAACACCTCCCCAAAACCCCACAAATCCCATTCCAGCCCCAGGGGTCTCCGTGCCTCCAGCACTTTGTGCCTCCACCGTGCTCAGAGCGGGGCAGGAAGGTCTGGCAGCAGAAATTCGTCCAATGTAGAACCAAGCAAGGAAGGGTGGGGTTGGTCCTTCTGGCAATAGGAGTCCCTTTGGTTTTGGGAAATGGAGGGGGAGAGCACCCAGAGCCTGGACCTGGCACCCATCAGGGCCACTCCTGCCCATCCAGCGTGGGCAGGCTTGGGTGCCACAGCAGAAGAAGGATCTAAAGCTGTTGTAGAGTGGTCAAAGGAGGGACAAGAGGATGGGGAAGGGTCTGGAGGGGCCACACGAGGAGCAGCGGGGGGCACTTGTGAGTTTAGTTTGGAGAAGGGGAGGCTGAGGGCAGAGCTCATCCTGATCCACAGCTCTTGTTGAGGGATCCAATCTGCTCTTTGTGACAGGGACAGGACCCAGGGAATGGCTGGAGCTGTGTCAGGGCAGGGTCAGGCTGGAGACAGGGAAAGGTTCTTCTGTCCCAAGAGGGTGCTGGCACTGCCAGGCTCCCCAGGGAATGGTCCCAGCCCTGAGGCTGCCAGAGCCAGGAGCATTGGGACATGCACTGCCAGGGATGCACAGGTGGGGTTGGTGTTGGGGCAGGGACAGGAGCTGGATCCATAATCCCTGTGGGTCCCTTCCAGCCCAGGACATTCCATGGCTCTTGCTCCTGGGACATGAACAGGCAAGGACTGGCTCCTTCCAAAAACTATCTTGTTTATCCCAGAAAGTCTAAACACAACGTGTCTGTTCAACTTAAAATTGAAATGCCCCCAGAAAGCCCAACAGGGTCCCCAGACCAGAACATCTCCCCAAAAGGCAGAAGCCCCTCAGGGTGGATGTGGTACCTGCCTCTTTGGATTTGAGACCACAGGGGTAATCAGCAACCCATAGACCTTTAGAAGCAACCCCAAATCATAAAACATGTGTCCAATTAAATATTTTTGGCTTTACATTGGATACTGGGAGGAAATCCTTCTCTGTGAGGGAGGTGAGGCCCTGGCACAGGGTGCCCAGAGAAGCTGTGGCTGCCCCTGGATCCCTGGCAGTGTCCCAAGGCCAGGCTGGACATTGGGGGCTGGGAGCAGCCTGGGACAGTGGGAGATGCACTGTCATCCAGGGAAGGGATGGCTTAACAGTCCCCCATCCCAACCCAATCATCCATGGTTCCACGGTCACTTGAAGAGAAGGAAGAAGGACTTTGTTTCCTTGTACAAGGCTCTCACTGCAGTGTTTGTGCCAAGACCCAACAGGCTGGCTCGGAAACCATTTCCAATGTCCTTCTTGAGAAGAAAAAGGGGAAAAATCTCAAATTGGTGTAAAAGCTTGGCCCACCAGAAATGGAGTTAATGTCCCCAAGTAGAGATCATCCCTTGATGTGACTGTTCACAACGCTCTGGGGTGAAATCCATCCTTGGAGGAGCAAGGAAGGAAGGAATGCTGTCAAGACTCCAACAATTCCTTGTTTTCACTGAAATCCAGTAATACTTAATTGTGTTGTGTTTTCAACTCCTCTTTTTGTGTTATTTTCCATTTCCACGTCAATAACCACCTGTGCCTAAAAACAGCCCAGCTGGAGTGACCTTTCCATTCTGTGAGGATTAGCACAGAACGAGCCACTTGGTGGGGTTGGAGCTGCCAGAAAGTTCCGTGGCTGCCACTTCTGAGCCTTCCACCTGATTAATTTGGGATCTGTGGCTTGGAGTTTGCTCATGGGGAAACTGAGGCAGGAGGAAGGGAAATTTGGCGTTGCCAGCAGGACGGGGCTGGGAGCAGCACTGAGGAAAGGATGAGATCCAAGACAGGAGGAAATGGCCTCAAGTCATGGCAGGAGTAGAGTAGTTAGGGGAAATTTCTTCCCAGAAAGAAGAAATCCTTTCCAGAAATTTCTTCCCAGAAAGGGTGGTCAGGCACCGGCAGAGGGTGGGTCCCCATGCCTGAAGGAATTTAACAGCCCTGTGGATGTGGCATTTGATGGCCTCAGAGGGCTTTTCCAACCTGAATGGTTCTGTGGTTCCTTGGGAACAAATCTGACAGTCACAAAAAACGTAATTCAGTCATATTTTATGAGATTTTTCTCTGCTGTCCTACCAAAAAGTGGTGAAAGCTGTCTCTCTGAAAAGAGAGGCTTCTTTTTCATAGTGAATTATTCTAAATTTTTTCCAAAAAGGAATTTAAAGGCATCTAGAAGGCATTTTCCAAAATGCCTTTGGTATCTTTTTTCCTTTCCAAAGCCACAGTTTGTGATCAGTGATCACCAGGACATTTTCTCTCTGGTTTCACCCCTTCTCCAGCTGAGCTGTTCCCTGTTCCAGATGCCATAAGGATCCATCTTAATTTTCTGCTTTCCAAGCGCATTTGAATTCATTGGGGACAATCAGATGACACTTGACTTTAATTTTAATGGCTCCTCTTTATTCTGGATTTCTGTGCTTTAGTTGAGAGCGGAGATTCTCCACGGCAGAGACCTCGTGCCGTGTTTGACAATGGCTCCTTGGAAGATTTCCTAAAACACCACAGGAGCTCCCTGGTAATTTCAGCCAGGATGATTTTCCTGGCCCAATCCAATGAATCCTTCCTCCAAAAGATTTCCAAGTGATGCCACATGAAATGCCCAAATCTTTGAGGGGGTAATATCCCATTAAGCCAGCACATCCATCAGGGTGGAGACAGGTGAGGAGAAGGGCAGTTACAGCTGTAATTTTATTCTGGCCATCACTTCAGAGATCAGCCTGTGCAGGGGGCTCAGATTTTCTCATTCTGGGGTTCAGGGCTATCCTTGAAATAAATAATATCCTTGAAATAAATTAGTCCTGCAAAGGGCTCCTGCAGCTTCCACACTGCATCTAAAGGGTGGAGAGCAACACAGGAACATCACCAGGCAAGAAAAGCACCTCAGGGTTAAAAAACACAGTGCTGCTCCCAGGAGTTCAGAAATCTCCAGCCAAATCAAAAAATCAAGGAGAGAAGCTGGTAGGGAGAGAAAGAAAGAAAGAAAGTAAGAAAGGAAAAGAAGAAGAAAGAAAGAAAGAAAGAAAGAAGAAGAAAGAAAGAAAGAAAGAAAGAAAGAAGAAAAAGAAAGAAAGAAAAGAAAGAAAGAGAAAGAAGAAAGAAAGAAAGAAAGAAAGAAAGAAAGAAAGAAGAAAGAAGAGAAGAGAAGGAAAGAAAGGAGAAAGAGAGAAAAGAGAGAAAGAAAGAAAAAAAAAAGAAAGAAGAAGAAAGAAAGAAAGAAAGAAAA
>CM019222.1:1093056-1105413 GCA_009741485.1 Malurus cyaneus samueli
CAAGAGAGCTCTCAAGGATGTCTCCCTCGGTCAGTCTTTTGAGATAGGATGCGCAAGATCCCGAGTCTCCAACACATAGCGCGGCCACAGCAAGTGTACAATTTAAAAACACCTGAGCCCGGCAATCCGGTACCACACTCAAGAACGTGATTTAGTAAAATTTACAGGTGAGCACTCTTAGAGGAATTATGCTGGAGAGAGAGCCCATTATGTGTAAACCCTAGAATCCTCTCTCTGCTCAGTCTGCATGACGAGCTGCGGCCAGAGAGTCCAAGCACCCAGACCTTATCACTTGCCAGGGTCAAACATTGGGAGAGCCGAAAAAAGCTGCCTGAATTTGGGAGGAGTAAAACATAAAAGGGTTGGGTTCGACAAAATACTCAGTTGTTGTGAGAATGAAAACACTAAAAGCGCATTGAAGGACATAAAACAGCGCGTTGGGGTCGAAATAAGAATGCAGGACGAGAGCAGCGCAAAAGAAGCTTGAAAATGTATGCTCCAGAGAGTACCGACCAAAACATCGGTAGCCTGCCAGGCTGCAGGGAGATCCCATGTAGAGCAACAGGAGGCAGACCTGCGCACTCAATAAATATCTAGGTTCGTCCAACCAATTTCCAAAATCCGTCCTACACCTCCTCCTACAGCACATGCATGCCTCTGTCTCTCCTGTGCTGTGACAGATGTGGAGATGAGCTGCTGACCTGTGCAGGTCCCAGTGATGGTGGCTTTTTGCACGGAGCTCCCAGAGCCACCAGGGTGGAAGGCACTCCATTGAAGGGAGAGAAAATCGTCCCTCATCTTGCTCATCCCACAGACACTTGTGTCAGTAGCTCTGTGAACAGCCCCAGGTAAGCTCCATCCTGACCTTGCCAGTTGGGATTTTAGCAAGAAAACATTCAGGGCTACCTTGTGCACCCTGCACCCAGGCCACCACTATGCACCCATAAAATCTGGGCAAAATTTACTGCGATCAGGGATTCGAGGCAGGCATGGCAGTGGATCAGCCTCTGAGCAAAATACTCGCTGAGACGCTTTCCGCGTGATGTTAACGCGCATGCAAATATTGTGGTTGGGGCTGGAAGAGCTTCTAGACTCATAATGTGATTCCTGGTTTGACAGTTCATTTTCTCGCTGTATTGTTCTCCTGTCTTTTAAAAAATTCTAATACATAATTGACCAATGTAGAAAGTGCAAAGACGAACAGTCTTCACAACACAAACGAAGATAACAAACTATACATAATAGTGTTAATTTTCCAGCAAACACCTTTAACTCGACAGAACAGCTCTTATATGCAGAGACATCGTTGGTCTTCGTTGCACGGAAGTAAGGCATGGTTGTTGTCCAAAGAGTGATCACTTTGGGATAACAGCCTGGCGTGGCAAGCACATATCGGATATGGGGTCGCCCTCGACCCCCCTCGGCTCATCCCCCCCTGAAAACAAGCCCATTCCCCACAGCACCACGCACTCGGAAATGAGGACGATCCTCACACAGTGAAAAAAATCCTCCCGCTCTCTGTCTCCCTGTGGTGGTTACAGTGTTCTCCAAAAAGCCACGCGAAAGAGATGTTTGGTCCTGGGTAGTGTGACATCCCTAGGCAAGCAGTGAACAGAGCGAAGGATAACTGAGATCAAGCATTTTTTCACCTAGTTCTTTTTACCACTGGATTTGTGGGTTTTCACTGCCATCCTCTATTCTTCATCTTCTTGCTTTTATGGTCGAGCGATGTAGTATTTTTTTGCGCAGGAGCCACGGGAATTCGTAATGTTTATCGGCAAACTAACTTTGTACCTTCAAATTAGACAGGGCCGTTATGTAGCACCATTAATCACATCAGAAGGCAGTGGGGTTTTCCTGCAGGCAGGAAATCCAGGCAGCTCCGACACGTTCTGGGTCGGGAAGGGTCAACTCAGCTGTCCATATGATTCGCAATTATTGTCTCCCTGTAGAGATATTTAGAGAAGTTGCAGCAAAGAGGACACTGTCTTGTTATATCTATCTTCTAGCTAGTCAAATTTGATCAAAACTGTGACGGAGCAAATGCAGAAACAAACTGCGTGAGATATGAGCACAAAATACACCCCTCCCCAAAACCCCCTTACAAATTCCACACCACACCACGCAACGTCGCTTTCTCGCGCTTAAGTCTGCCTCCAGACAACTATTGTGTTTTGCCTACACCACCGTCTAGAACGGGGCAGGAGGTCTGGGGGGGCCCCAAAATTTGAAAATCTCGAGAATTTCCATGTAAACAAGCAAGGGAAGTGTGGGGTTGGTCCCTTTGGCAAAGGGAGTCCCTTTTGGTTTTGCTGTGGTGGAAAAATTTGCATGGCAGAATGAGCACCCAGCATGCACTGGGACTCGGTTCTGTGCAAATGGAGTGACCTCCTCCAGACTAATTCTGTCACGGTCGCCACTCCTTCAAGATGGGCCATGGCAAAGTGGGATCGGGGGCGCACCACGCCGTGATGCAAGGAGTGGGGTTCCCTGATCATGGCAATCACAGAGAAGGGGCTGACAAGAAAGAAGGATCTAAAGCGTGCTTTAAGTGAGGTCCGTGTCACGACTGACGAGGATAAGAGAGATTAGGTAAGTGCGTTCTATGAGGGTAACGGTGCTTCTTAACATACTTCTGCATGTCACAGATGGGAGGTGGGAGTCAACTCCTGATGTTTTTCGTTGGAATCATGGCACTGGCTGCTGCACGCCGGGCGCATGCCACACCGCCTACAATCTCTCGCGAAAGAACCATAAGCTCTTGTTTGTGGTGTTAAATGAAAGATCCAATCGCCTGCTTCTATAACCCAAGTAACACATGGTGCCTTTTGGACTGTAGCAGCTTCTACGGTTACACGCAGTGCTGGGGCACCGCTTCGTGCAGATTTCTCCTTTGGACTAGGCGCCAGAACAAAAGGCGATCACCGCAGGAATGGCTGGAGCTGTGGAATCGCAAGGTAGCAAAAGTGCTTCAGCCTGGAGTAAGATCTTAGAGAGAAGAGCGTTACCCATAAGCAGCTTGAGCAGCCTCCCTCATACAGAGGTTGCCAGTAGCTTGACGCTCAAGCTTGTCCCCAGGAATGGTCCCACTCCTGACGCCAAGAGAGCCCAAAGCCTTAACCTGCCGCAAAAAGCAACTTTTGGAGAGGCACGTAGGTGCGTTGAGTAGGGGGACATTACACCTCGTCCAAGGTACCTGGCACGGTGATCATATTTGCCTGGGGTTGTAGTGCTGGCGCAAGGATCCTTTTGACATGTTTCAAAGCCTAGAGCAGGCAAACGCCAAAAATGGGGACCATGGTGTGAATCCCTTCCAGCCCAAGGCATATTTGCCCATAGCGCCGTTCGCATACGCTTTTCCACCTGGTTGGAGGACACTGAGAAATAACAGCCAAGACTGGCTCCTCCTAGAAAACCATCCTGGTTGTCAAATATACACACCAATCAAATCTATACACAATCAGCACAAATCCCTTTATAGCTCTTGGTGGCAGACTTAAAATTGAAAAGGCTCGTCCTCACCACATAGAGACTCATACAGGGCGATACCCAGAACCAAGAAAGGAAGACTTCCACAAAAGGCAAAGAAAGCCCCTCAGGGATGTGGTACCTGCCCTCATTTTGGATTTAGACCACAAAGGGTATAATCGAGCCCAACCCATAGACCGTTCCAATCAAAATGCAGAGCACTGCTGCATACATCAAGGTGAGCATGTAGAAATAGCTGTATCATCCAACGAGAACTGTCTAGCTACATTGACAAAGATTGGTTGGCACTTGAACAACTCGTAGAATGACAATATATGGAGGAAAATCCCTATACAGATCACTTGGAAATATCCAGTGACGCGAGGAAGCACAGGCCCAATAACCGAGCTGAGCAACGAGGCTCGTTGGTGCCCCAGAGAACCCTGTGGAACATGAGCACCTCTCATTCTGGACTCACCGGCGAATGATGTTCATCTAGGCACCGTAGGACTGGCATTGAGTGCGTCGGGGAGGCAGAGCAAGCCCACCGCAGCACAGTGGTAGTTCCCTCTGCCTGCGCCACACATCAAGGACTTGGATGCGGTCGCAAGAAGGAACGGGGATGTCTTCCAAACATGTTGCCGCTTCCAATCCGCCTGCACTGGGGACAAAGTTCAATTTCCATCGCGTTCCAACGAGATCAATCATTTGATTGAGAAGAGTAGGGAGAGAGGAAGAAGACTTTGTTGTCCTCTGTTTAACATTAGGCTCCTCCAAAGGAAATGGCGCAGCTTCGTTGAGGCCTAGTACTCTTAAGTTGCAAAACACGGAACGCCCGCTGAGCTCTAGGGAAACCAATACATAGTACCAATTCAGTTCCTCTTTCTCCTGAGAACTGAGCGTAAAAAGGGGTCAAAGATCCCCACAAAATTGGGTAACATAACATTGGACCCGAGACCAAGACAATTGGATGTAAGTGGCTCCCACGCCAAGACGTCTAGAAGGAGGGAACAAGTCGCGCCCTATTTTGGAATATGTGACAAAGTGTCCACCAATACATCTGGTAAAATCCGAGGCATTCAGGAGCTGCACAACACGAGGTCAATGGAGGGTCAGGATTACTCTGTCCTATACACAGACAGGCTCATATGACGAAATATTCACATAATTTTCAACTGAAAAGTCAACAGGAGAGAATAATTTTGTCGCGTTGTGTGCCTGAGATACTTACTGCTTTATTAAAATGCGATTATTCCATATAAAACCAAAACGGGTACACACAATGTAAAGAAAGAAAGCCAAATTCAAGCGGGCCTAAAAACAAGAAAACACCAGTACAGGAGAGTGATCTGCAACTCATTCCATATTCAGGTGAGGTGAGGAATAAGTGCACAAGAAGCAAGAAACACAGAGGGGGCCACTTATGGTAAAGCATCGTCATAGTGTAGACACTGCCAAGAAAGTTCCGGAGCACGCAACACTATTCAGAGCTATGTGGGACACTTGATGCCACTGGATATATTGGAGATAGCTGTATAGCTGGAAGTTTGCTCTGGGAAACTGAGGCAGAGGAAGGGAAACTTGGGCGTGCACGGACAAGGCATTGGGGAGCTCCACACACAGTCACTCTAGAGAGATGAAGAAAGGAATGTCCAATAGACATACACTAGATCACGCAAGACGAACAGAGTTCCAGCCATCTTTCTCAGAAGCGATAAAGAAACCTATGGCGAATATGTATGAGTTCACTCCTCAGTAGAGTAAAGGAGAGTGCAGTATCAACCGTGTCCCCCTGGGAGAGACTTTCTATTCATGAATCCCAGAAAGAAGGAAATCACTTTCCAGCAATATAATTTTCCAGAAAAGGAAATTTCTGAGAGAAAAACTGTGCTGCAAAGTAAATCAAAAGAAGGAGAGCAATGGGTCGAGAGGCTACGCGCGTAGTTGTTCCTGACTGAGACTGACCGACAAGTGGATTTAATCAAGCCCGAGTGGGCAGTTGAATACTGGGCCTGGCTGCAGAGGGGCTGGTTTACACACTCTTTCACTCTTGCACATGGCACTCGGCTAGCGCATCCTGGGAACAACGAAAGTCGAGCGAGTCCTCTACAAAAAAACCGTCTAGTGCCTCAAATCATATGTCTCTTCTGTAGTTCCATGAGAAGTTCTCTGCTGTCGCCTATCCAAAAAAATGTGCATGTGAAAGCTGTCTGCGTCAGAGGCGAAGAAGAAGCAGAGCTACTGATTGTATCTTTTTGCGTCTGAGAGTCGAAATTATTCAAAGTAAGTTGCATTGGATGCAACAAAAAGAGAATATTAACAGCCCACATTAATACAAGTAGATGTGTGCGCATTTGACAGAAAATGGCGCTCGTGTGCGAGGTAGTGCGCTGCTTATTGCAGCTGGTTGCCAGAAAGCACTACAGTTGTGTGGTGATCACCTGATCAACCCTCACTGAGCAGAGACATTTTCCCCCACGTACTGGTTTCGAGATTGCAGAGCTGGCCTATAGCCACACTGCTAGGAATTGTTTACCATATTTGGTGTGTCCATAAACGATCTGTAGTTCATATTGGTGTGAACAGGAAGTCCAATCATAGTATAAGATGTCATTTGCGGAGCTTTTCCAAATACCGCAATTTGCAACACATTGGTGAGACATACTACGGAGACAATGACTATACGAAACTTTGTGTTTTTCTTCACTAGCAATCATTCGGCGTTTCACCTCTATTATTCTGAATTTCTGTACACTAATTAGTTATGGATGCGAAGAAATCTACTCCAACTTAAGTTGCATTAAGAAGACCCCGTGCCGGTGTTTACAATTGAAGGGTTGTCTGCCTCGGAATTTAAATCTCCTTATCACTGTTGATGCAAAACACCACAGACACGCGCGACAACAGTTTGCACAAGCACCGACGATTTTTTCCTGGCCTTGCGAGATCGCAGACTCCAGAATCCTTACCATCCAAGTCAGTCACATATACAATAGGGCAAATGCAGCACAATGGTTGTTAACATTTCCACCTTCGAAACTCTGTATTAGGGTGAGATGTAAATCCCATTAATGCACGTCAGGCACCAGTCGACGATCCATGCCAGCCATATCAGGGTGCGAGACAGGTGAGGAGAAGGGCAGTTACAGCTAATTTATTCTGCCATCACTTCAGAGATCAGTGCAGGGGGCTCAGATTTTCTCATTCTGGGTTCAGGGCTATCCTTGAAATAAATAATACCTTGAAATAAATTATCCCTGCAAAGGGCTCCTGCAGCTTCCACACTGCATCTAAAGGGTGGAGAGCAACACAGAACATCACCAGGCAAGAAAAGCACCTCAGGGTTAAAAAACACAGTGCTGCTCCCAGGAGTTCAGAAAGATATCTCAGCACATCAAAAAAAAAAATCAAGAGAGAGAAGGGTAGGAAGAGAGAAAAAAGAAAAGAAAAAAAGAAGAAAAAAGAAAAGAAAGAAAGAAAGAAAGAAAGAAAGAAAGAAAGAAAAGAAAGAAAGAAAGAAAAAAGAAAAAAAGAAGAAAGAAAAGAAAGAAAGAAAAGAAAGAAAGAAAGAAGAAGAAAGAAAGAAAGAAAGAAAGAAAGAAGAAAGAAAGAAAGAAGAAAGAAAGAAAGAAAGAAAGAAAGAAAGAAAGAAAAAGAAAGAAAATAATATTAATATAAATTAAAATAATTAGTGAGTGCTGCCACTTCTTTGCTGTGGGATTTTTTGGTACCGTTTTGGTGATGCTTCCTAAGTTCACACTGAATGAGAAAGAGCTGGAAGAGGCTCTGTTTGCATGGGATATGGGGAAGGAATTCCTTCCTGGGAGAGTGGTGAGACCCTGGCCCAGGCTGCCCTGGATCCAAACTCCAGCACCCTGCAGCCCTGGGAGAACCTCCTCCCTGCTGGAAAAAAACATTCCTTCATTAAAGAGCTCCATATTCTCTCAGGAAAGTCCCTGTTGCCCAAAAAGAGCTTTAAAATCAAACAAAATACATGCTCTGGGTTTGCAGCCTGCTCTGTTACCATCCTTGATGAAAGGAACACTTTTTCTTCCACCTTTTGAAATGGTTTTCCATCCCCTCGGCAAGACCTTGGGCTAGAAACAGCCTGAAAAAAAGAACAGCTGCTTTTTAAAAAATTTTATTTTTGGGCTTGTTTTTCTTTTTTAGAGAAAAGAATTTTCCCCCACCTCAAGATCCTTTTCCCTTCTGCCGGAATTCAAGTTTTGCAGCTCACTCTAATGCTGATCAGTGCCACTCAGGGGCTGCCTGAGCTGTTCTTTAAGGATAACTGGGTGATCTCAGCCCCAATTTTACTGCCAGTCTCCCAGTCAGTCTGGAATCAGGGCTGCATTTGGGATTGGGCATTTCCCACCTGTTCTCCCTATACTGATCCCACTCTTTTCCTTTAAACCATTCCCTCCTTTGCTCCTACAAATGTGATGGGGATGAGAGGGTGGGAGAACCCTCCCAGCAGGATGGACCAGCCCCCATCCCATAGCCAGCCTTGCTGGGCACCACATAAAAACCTGGAGCAAATCCCTCAAACTCAACCTCCTGGAAACCTGGAGCCACCAGCAGCCCAGGAAAACCCACCCTGGTGCCAGCAGGGAAAAACAAAACCCAGCCATCCCCACCCCTCCCTGCTTCACACTTTGCCTCTGGAGTGGCTTAACGAGTGTGGATGATTTGTTGTTATTTAAAAAAATTATGGGCAGGGATTAAATATGAAAGGACATCATGGAAAAGAAGGACATGGACCTGCACAAATGAGTCACAAAATGCTGTAAGATCGGAGCCAGGCTGGGAGAGCTGGGGGTGCTCATCTGGAGAGGAAAAGGCTCCAGGGAGAACTCAGAGCCCCTTCCAGAGCCTAAAGGGGCTCCAGGAGAGCTGGAGAGGGACTGGGGACAAGGGATGGAGGGACAGGACACAGGGAATGGCTTCCTGCTAATAGAGGGCAGGGTTAGATGGGATATTGGGCAGGAATTGTTCCCTGGGAGGGTGGGGAGGCCCTGGCACAGGGTGCCCAGAGAAGCTGTGGCTGCCCCCGGATCCCTGGCAGTGTCCAAGGCCAGGCTGGACATTGGGGCTGGGAGCACCCTGGGACAGTGGGAGGTGTCCTTGCCATGGAGAGGTCATCTTTAGGGTCCCTCCCACCCCAAACCAGTTCTGTGATTCCATGGCTCCCAGTCTCCTGACAGGAGTGAGCTCGGGTCTGTAGTGGTGCCAGCAGGACAAAGCAGCAGCAGCTCCTGATGGGGACAGGGGACATTGAGGACACACAGGAGACACTGCAGGGCAGGAGCAGCTCCAGGCAGGCTGGGCAGCAGCAGAGGATCCAGGATCCCCTGAGGGACCCCCCAGCTCCCAGGCCTGCCCCCATTCCTGGTGGATGTGCAGATCACGCTGGAGCAGCTCCAACAGGGCCCCCGTGCCCTTTTGTCCCTGTCCCTGTCCCTGTCCGTCCCTGCCAGGCTGCCTGGGCACAGCTCAGAGCTGCTGCTCTGAAGGGCTGCCAGGACACCCTGCCTCACTGTCTTCAGCTCCTGGGGACAGCAGGGACAAAAATCCCCTTTAGTGACCACAGGCATGACAGCTTTATAAGGCCCCACAGTGACAGCTCCTCTGCTCAGCCCCATTCCCACAGCGGGATCTCCTTCCCACCTGCCTTTCCCTCTGCAAACAGACCTGTTTCCTCATGGCATGGAGCAGGAGCTGGCAGACATCCTTTTATTTCCTTTGGGCAATTGGAATTGTTCAAGCTTATGCCTTTATTTCTCTCATCACGATCTAACGTGAGCTCTCTGATTCTGCTCCATCTCTCTTCCCCAGCCTCATCCTGCTAGTGGGATTTCCTGCCAGCCTTGGAAGCAACATCCCATATTCCCTACAGCTCCTTTAGTGGGTCTGGGGAGCCAGGATGAACAGGAGCTCCTGGTGGGAAGGGTTTAGGGCTGAGGTCCCCCCTGGCTGCTCCTCATCCTGCCTGGATCAGTGCTCCAAGTGCCCAGGAGCTGAATTCCTGTCGATGGAAGTATCTGGAGCTGAATTCCTGTCCTGATGGAACTGCTCAGGAGCTGAATTCCTGTCCTGGTGGAACTGCTCAGGAGCTGAATTCCTGTCCTGGTGGAGCTGCCAGGAGCTGAATTCCTGCTGTGGAAGCTGCTCAGGAGCTGAATTCCTGTCCTGGTGGAACTGCTCAGGAGCTGAATTCCTGTCTGATGGAGTGTCAGGAGCTGAATCCTGTCCTGGTGGAAGGTCCAGGCTGAATTCCTGTCCTGATGGAAGTGTCCAGGAGCTGAATTCCTGTCCTGTGGAACTGCTCTAATGGTGGACTCTAGATGAATCCTGTCCTGATGGAAGTGTCCAGGAGCTGAATTCCTGTCCTGGTGGAAGTGTCAGGAGCTGAATCTGTCCTGGTGGATGTCCAGGAGCTGAATTCCTGTCCTGGTGGAACTGCTCAGGAGCTGAATTCCTGTCCTGGATGGAACTGCTCAGGAGCTGAATTCCGTCCTGGTGGAATGCTCAGGAGCTGAATTCCTGTCCTGGTGGACTGCTCAGGAGCTGAATCTTGTCCTGGTGGAAGCGCTCAGGAGTGAATTCCTGTCCTGTGGAACTGCTCAGGAGCTGAATTCCTGTCCTGTGGAACTGCTCAGGAGCTGAATTCCTGTCCTGATGAACTGCTCAGGAGCTGAATTCCTGTCCTGGTGGAACTGCTCAGGAGCTGAATTCCTGTCCTGGTGGAAGTGTCCAGGAGCTGAATTCCTGTCCTGGTGGAACTGCTCAGGAGCTGAATTCCTGTCCTGGTGGAACTGCAGGACTGAATTCCTGTCTGATGGATGTCAGGAGCTGAATTCCTGTCCTGGTGAAGTATCTGGAGCTGAATTCCTGTCCTGGTGGAACTGCTCAGGAGCTGAATTCCTGTCCTGGTGGAAGTGTCCAGGAGCTGAATTCCTGTCCTGGTGGAAGTATCTGGAGCTGAATTCCTGTCCTGGTGGAAGTTCAAGCTTTCCAATCCACGCTGTGTGACATTCCAGCTGCACCCCTCCCAAAAACGACCCACTATTTCCCATCACAAATAAGGCACTCTAAGGATTTTCCCTTTAAAGACCACAGCTCTTTCTATTCCTTGAATTTCTTCATTTTCATCTATTTTTCAGTAAAGCTTTTTGGTAGGACAGTGGGGAAAAGACAGGACCTTAATTCAGCCCACCACTGATGATAAACACTTTTGCTGCCATAAAAGTACGTTTTTCAATAATAAAAGATGATTGTGCTCTCTGGTAAACCTGCCAGTTCCACTCATGCTGATGACAGCTGGGATTTTTTTGTGGAAAGCCAGGTTTGATCCCTTAAAAATATTGTTTGTTAAACTTATGGCATCTGCTTTTAATTTCTGCAGCAAAATGACCCTTCTGGGGTGCACAGGAACAGCAGCACCAAATAATTAATGGGGATAGGGGAGGGATATTGGGGAATTTTTGAGATGATCCTGCAAAAGTTCTCCTGCAGGTGAAGGGATCATACATTTCAACAGGGAAGTCAGAGAATTCCAGTTGTTGTGCCTGGTTTAATTCCCAGCAGCAAATGGAGAATTCTTTCCCACATGTAAAAGAAAAATCCCCTATTTCGTGTCCTCGCTGTTAAAATCACAGATACAGGAGTGATCTTGGCTGTTCAAGAGACAAGCAAGGCAGTGTGAGAGATAAAAATAATATATTTGGCTGGAATCCAGGGCACCTGAGGCATTCCTGGTGGGATGGAATGGTTTATCCTGATGGAGAGCGGGAGGCTGGACCAGGAGGGTGAAGGTTTTATGCTTTGATATTTAATGGCCCGACTGGAAATGGCATGAAAGTCCCTGATTTTCAAGGTGACTGATTTGAGCTGTCTCAGACCCTCTGCTCTCACCAGCCACTCCTGAAATCCTCCCAATCTGTCCCCGGAGAGCTCTGGAGCCAGGAGGCAGCAGGACTCCAGGGCTGGCCCCCATCCAAACTCCTCAGGCAAAGGCTGATCTTGGCAAAGTTTCTGCTCTGCAGTTTGAAATCCAAGAGCTCCTTCATGCTTCCTGACCCAGGATCAGAAACATTCTCATTCCAGAACTGCTTTTGCCACTTAGTCCCAGCTTTTTCTGGGGAATCTGAGATTTTTTTTCCTAATAAGTTTCTCCCTTCTCTTCTACTGGAAGAAATTCATATCATCTTGTGAAACCAAAGGCATGAGCAAAACTGCTGGTGAGGGCAAAGCAGATTCCTCACTTTGCTTTAATGCAGCAGGGAGAAGTGGGATTCACCTGGATCACCTTTCTGCAGGAACATTCTCCATCAGGAGGGTTCCCTGAGCCTTCCCCTTGCCCAGGGCCCTTCAGACCTCAAATCCTTGGGCTCTACAGTGCTCTTGGGTTCTCCAGTGCCCTTGGGAGTGCACAGGGAGTCCTGGGTTTGAACAATTCAGCCCAAAGATGGAACTCCCCACAAAGCAGGGGGATGGAAATCGCTGGAAGGGCCCTGTGGCACTTGCCAGTAGCCCAATTACATCAGTGCTCTGATGGGTTTAATTGCTGAGCTGCTGAAGAGACAAGTGACCTATTATGGATCATTGTTTACAGCAAATTAGTTCAGAAATTCCCATCATTCTGCCTGTTGTGCTCGGGGCAAACTCCCTCTGCCCTGCTGGGCAGCCAAGGGCTTCTCTGGTTCAGGAATGCTCAGACACGAGGAAAAGCTGAACAAAGACACGGCCAGGGCACAGCATGAGCCTGGCTGGGCAGCAGGAGCAAGATCCGAGGTGAAAGGGTCAGAGAGAGAGAAACCAACAGCTCAGAGGGGAAAAAACGCCCAAGAAAGGAGCCTACAGAGGGTCTCTGGAAGAAGCAGATGCTAG
>CM019222.1:1105438-1118785 GCA_009741485.1 Malurus cyaneus samueli
TGTCCATGCCACTAGGCACACATCTGTCGGGGACTTACCATGTAGAGAAATGGGCGAGACGAAAGAGCCCGCGCTGTGCAAATGAGCTAGAGCCACAGAACGTTGGCTACGGCCAGGACGTTCTCTGTTTGCCCCCGAGCTGGGGCCTGCAGTCATCTTGCCACCCCTTGGCATAGGCTGTGACACCCAGCAAAGCCTACAAGGGCAGGGAGGAGAGCCCGGGGACAGCGCAGATGCTTGGGCAGTGGCTCCTTCCACGGACACGGCCACCGCCATCCCTGAAGCATCAACGGCCGCCCCCGACCCTCCCTGCCTGGCCCCAGCTCCCAGCGCGAAAGGGGATGGAGTCAGGCCCTGTCAGCAAGACACGGGGCCCTGAGCAGCCGACTGCTACGGACACCCCTCTTGCCTTTTCCCTGAGCCAGCGGTATCGGCAGCGGAGCGATGCCTATAGCGCACACCCATCCCTCAAGGTGGTTCAACACAACGAATCTGCCAACTGAGGACCCCAAGCAGGACTGCTGCCTGTCTGCAATCCTGCTCTGAAGCGCATGGAGGCCGGTAGCTGGCAAAGAGCTCTTTCGATGTATTTTGACAGCAGTGCCAGGCAAAACTTTAGCAGAATCAAGCTCGCGCACGTGAAGGGCCCACGGAACAACAGGCTTGGGCAGAGCACACGAAAGAGTGCCAGGTACAGCTGAGAAGCATATCCTAGCCCAAACTGCTCATATTCCGAACAAGGCGAGCTCTTCCAGTAGGCATAACCAAGAGGCGTGCCAGGGATTTCGAGAAGCTTCCGCCAGTCCCCGAACTAGGCTCAAGTTGCCTCGTAGACAAAAGGAGGAGTGAGTCTTGAGCCCAAAGTCCTGGGAAAGTAACTCCTGGGTAAAGATGGTGGCCAGCAGAGGTTTAGGCGAATGATTTGGCTTGTGACTGAGATACAGGTTTGCACAGTGAGAAAGCAGACTAAACGTCAGCTTCCTGATGTGGGACAGGGGACATTGAGGACACACAGGAGACACTGCCAGGGCAGGAGCAGCTCCAGGCAGGCTGGGCAGCAGCAGAAGGATCCAGGATCCCCTGAGGGTACCCCCAGCTCCCAGGCCTGCCCCCATTCCTGGTGGGATGTGCAGATCATTGCTGGAGCAGCTCCAACAGGGCCCCCGTGCCCTTTTGTCCCTGTCCCTGTCCCTGTCCCTGTCCCTGTCCCTGCCAGGGCTGCCTGGGCACAGCTCAGAGCTGCTGCTCTGAAGGGCTGCCAGGACACCCTGCCTCACTGTCTTCAGCTCCTGGGGACAGCAGGGGACAAAAATCCCCTTTAGTGACCACAGGCATGACAGCTTTATAAGGCCCCACAGTGACAGCTCCTCTGCTCAGCCCCATTCCCACAGCGGGATCTCCTTCCCCACCTGCCTTTCCCTCTGCAAACAGACCTGTTTCCCTCATGGCATGGAGCAGGAGCTGGCAGACATCCTTTTATTTCCCTTTGGGCAATTGGAATTGTTCCAAGCTTATGCCTTTATTTCTCTCATCACGATCTAACGTGAGCCTCTCTGATTTCTGCTCCATCTCTCTTCCCCAGCCTCATCCTGCTAGTGGGATTTCCTGCCAGCCTTGGAAGCAACATCCCATATTCCCTACAGCTCCTTTAGTGGGTCTGGGGAGCCAGGATGAACAGGAGCTCCTGGTGGGGAAGGGGTTTAGGGCTGAGGTCCCCCCTGGCTGCTCCTCATCCTGCCTGGATCAGTGCTCCAAGTGCCCAGGAGCTGAATTCCTGTCCTGATGGAAGTATCTGGGAGCTGAATTCCTGTCCTGATGGAACTGCTCAGGAGCTGAATTCCTGTCCTGGTGGAACTGCTCAGGAGCTGAATTCCTGTCCTGGTGGAGCTGCTCAGGAGCTGAATTCCTGTCCTGATGGAAGTACGGAGCTGAATTCCTGTCCTGGTGGAGCTGCTCAGGAGCTGAATTCCTGTCCTGATGGAAGTTCGGGAGCTGAATTCCTGTCCTGTGGAAGTTCGGGAGCTGAATTCCTGTCCTGATGGAAGTATCTGGGAGCTGAATTCCTGTCCTGGTGGAACTGCTCAGGAGCTGAATTCCTGTCCTGGTGGAACTGCTCAGGAGCTGAATTCCTGTCCTGATGGAACTGCTCAGGAGCTGAATTCCTGTCCTGTGGAACTGCTCAGGAGCTGAATTCCTGTCCTGGTGGACTGCTCAGGAGCTGAATTCCTGTCCTGGTGGAAGTATCTGGGAGCTGAATTCCTGTCCTGGTGGAAGCTATCGGGAGCTGAATTCCTGTCCTGGTGGAAGTCTGGGAGCTGAATTCCTGTCCTGGTGGAACTGCTCAGGAGTGAATTCCTGTCCTGATGGAGCTGCTCAGGAGCTGAATTCCTGTCCTGATGGAACTGCTCAGGAGCTGAATTCCTGTCCTGATGGAACTGCTCAGGAGCTGAATTCCTGTCCTGGTGGAAGTATCCAGGAGCTGAATTCCTGTCCTGATGGAAGTGTCCAGGAGCTGAATTCCTGTCCTGGTGGAAGTATCTGGGAGCTGAATTCCTGTCCTGGTGGAAGTTCGGAGCTGAATTCCTGTCCTGGTGGAAGTATCTGGGAGCTGAATTCCTGTCCTGGTGGAAGTATCTGGGAGCTGAATTCCTGTCCTGGTGGAAGTATCGGGAGCTGAATTCCTGTCCTGGTGGAAGTATCTGGGAGCTGAATTCCTGTCCTGGTGGAAGTTCAAGCTTTCCAATCCACGGCTGTGTGACATTCCAGCTGCACCCCTCCCAAAAACGACCCACTATTTCCCATCACAAAATTAAGGCACCTCTAAGGATTTTCCTCTTTAAAGACCACAGCTCTTTCTATTCCTTGAATTTCTTCATTTTCATCTATTTTTCAGTAAAATGCTTTTTGGTAGGACAGTGGGGAAAAGACAGGACCTTAATTCAGCCCACCACTGATGATAAACACTTTTGCTGCCATAAAAGTACGTTTTTCAATAATAAAAGATGATTTGTGCTTCTCTGGTCAAGGCCTGCCAGTTCCACTCATGCTGATGACAGCTGGGATTTTTTTGTGGAAAGCCAGGTTTGATCCCTTAAAAATATTGTTTGTTAAACTTCATGGCATCTGCTTTTAATTTCTGCAGCAAAATGACCCTTCTGGGGTGCACAGGAACAGCAGCACCAAATAATTAATGGGGATAGGGGAGGGATATTGGGGAATTTTTGAGATGATCCTGCAGAAATGTTCTCCTGCAGGTGAAGGGATCACTACATTTCAACAGGGAAGTCAGAGAATTCCAGTTGTTGTGCCTGGTTTAATTCCCAGCAGCAAATGGAGAATTCTTTCCCACATGTAAAAGAAAAATCCCCTATTTCGTGTCCTCGCTGTTAAAATCACAGATACAGGAGTGATCTTGGCTGTTCAAGAGACAAGCAAGGCAGTGTGAGAGATAAAAATAATATATTTGGCTGGAATCCAGGGTACCTGAGGCAATCCTGGTGGGTTGGAGTGGTTTATCCTGATGGAGAGCGGGAGGCTGGACCAGGAGGGTGAAGGGTTTTATTGACTTTGATATTTAATGGCCCGACTGGAAATGGCATGAAAGTCCCTGATTTTCAAGGTGACTGATTTGAGCTGTCTCAGACCCTCTGCTCTCACCAGCCACTCCTGAAATCCTCCCAATCTGTCCCCGGAGAGCTCTGGAGCCAGGAGGCAGCAGGACTCCAGGGCTGGCCCCCATCCAAACTCCTCAGGCAAAGGCTGATCTTGGCAAAGTTTCTGCTCTGCAGTTTGAAATCCAAGAGCTCCTTCATGCTTCCTGACCCAGGATCAGAAACATTCTCATTCCAGACTGCTTTTGCCACTTAGTACCAGCTTTTTTCTGGGGAATCTGAGATTTTTTTTCCTATAAGTTCTCCTTTCTCTTCTACTGGAAGAAATTCTTCATCCATCTTGTGAAACCAAAGGCATGAGCAAAACCTGCTGGGAGGGCAAAGCAGATTCCCTCTGAGCTTTGCTTTAATGCAGCAGGGAGAAGTGGGATTCACCTGGATCACCTTCTGCAGGAACATTCTCCATCAGGAGGGTTCCCTGAGCCTTCCCCTTGCCCAGGGCCCTTCAGACCTCAAATCCTTGGGCTCTACAGTGCTCTTGGGTTCTCCAGTGCCCTTGGGAGTGGCACAGGGAGTCCTGGGTTTGAACAACTCAGCCCAAAGATGGAACTCCCCCCAAAGCAGGGGGATGGAAATCGCTGGAAGGGCCCTGCAGGACTTGCCAGTAGCCCAATTACATCCGTGCTCTGATGGGTTTAATTGCTGAGCTGCTGAAGAGACAAGTGACCTATTATGGATCATTGTTTACAGCAAATTAGTTCAGAAATTCCCATCATTCTGCCTGTCGTGCTCGGGGCAAACTCCCTCTGCCCTGCTGGGCAGCCAAGGGCTTCTCTGGTTCAGGAATGCTCAGACACGAGGAAAAGCTGAACAAAGACACAGCCAGGGCACAGCATGAGCCTGGCTGGGCAGCAGGAGCAGATCCGAGGTGAAAGGGTCAGAGAGAGAGAAACCAACAGCTCAGAGGGGAAAAAAATGCCCAAGGAAAGGAGCCACAGAGGTCCTGGAAGAGCAGATGGGATAGGAGGACACGGGATGGAATTGCTGGGGCAGTGGGCAATGATGGGAGTCCCAGTGTTGGAAAATATACCAGTTAAAAAATTTTTGATATAACTTTAGTCAAAGATTTTGATCACCTTGCCCCGGGAAGGCCTGGTTCTTTTGAGGCATTGTTCCACGGTGGCCTGAGGAGCTTCACAGCTCAACAGAGGGGAAGGGGACAGGAGAGAAGGGACATTCAGTGTGACCATTCAGGACCATCAGTGACGATCAGTGACCAACAGTGACCATCAGAGACCATCAGCACCATCAGTGACCATCAGATCTGACCATCAGTGCACCATCAGTGACCATCAACAACCATCAGTGACCATCAGTGACCATCAATGGCCATCAATGGCCATCAGTGACCATCAGTGTCCATCAGTGACCATCAGTGACCATCAATGGCCATCAATGGCCATCAGAGACCATCAGTGGCCATCAGTGACCATCAGTGGCCATCAATGGCCATCAGTGACCATCAGTGACCATCAGTGACCATGAACAGAACATCAGCCCCAATCCTCCCCCCCTGGCATGGTCAGACACTCCTGCTCTGGGAACAGAGAGATGAGGAGCAGGACCTGATCAGCATCGGAGGGGAACAAATCCAGATCCAACAGGAACCCAAATGCTGAGAACTGCACAACGTTGGACCAATGAACATTGAACCAATGGAGTTCTCTGGGTTTGGCTGGATAAAGTTTGGGGAAATCCTGTAAAATCCATGTGCCATGGAATGATTTTCTCTGCACACCCAGGCTGTGTGTGCATGAAATGATTTCTGTGGCACATCCTGGCCACAACAACACCCTGGGCAGAAAATAAAGCAATGCCTTGACTCTCTAAAAATGTTATTGGGAAGTTTTTGTTTTCCCCACAGTTTCAGTGACATGTGGGGACAGCAGTTCATCCCTGGCAGCTTTGGAGAGGGGAACTCGACTTCCTGAGGGGTCCCCAAAGCAGCGTCAGAGGGGAAAGGTAAAGGATCTCTGAGAGGTTTGGGAGTAAATAAAAGGAATGAGAGGGGAATATTAGCAGGACATAAATGGGGTTGGGCTGAGAAGATGCTCAGGAGAATTCTGCATTTTTCTTGGCAAACAGGTCTCTCCCCATGCTGGGGACAGCAGAGTACAATCTAGACGTGGTTCCCATTGTGCATGGATGAAGCACCAGGACAGCATTACCCAGACTGTTACCTGGAGATAAAAGGAATTAAAGCAGGGGAGCACAAGCAGCTTCAAACCAGGCCTGCCCTTGACTTGCACAATATATTTCAACAGCCCCATAAAAAGATCAGGGGATTCAGTCAAGCATGAATGGTTACAAGCATGAAAGAATGGCAGTATTATATTTATTATTAAAGCCCTTTGAAAGCCCCCTTATTGCAGATGGATTTGGAGCCTCTGGGGAAAGCCAGGGACAGGATATTTAGCAAAAATATTATTAAAAATAGAAATTGTTTCCTATGACTTAACCTGCTTGCCTGGGGGGAAATCACTTAGGTGGTGTTAGAAGAGAGCGTGAAGAGAGTCTGGGGTTGTTATGGAAAGCTGTGCACGAGGTTTTTGGGATAACAGCCATGGCCCTTCTTCCAGGGAAGCACATTTACCTGTGCCTGCACCCTCAGCATGGGGAGGGAAGATTTTCCCTGGACCAGCCTGTGCTTCCTGCTGAAGCTCTGAGCTCTGGGAGGTGAGCCCAAGAATCAATATTGTGTGGTGAATGAGCAGAGGAAATGTGGAAGTGGGGAAAGTGTTCCAGGACAGGCTGGACGGGACTTGGAGCCGCCTGAACCAGTGGAAGGTGTGCCTGCTCTGGCAGGGGGTAGAATGAGGTGACCCTAAAGCCCCCTCCCACCCCAAACCATCCAGGGATTCCGTGACATTATTCCGTGAATGGAGGTTATGGCATAAAAACCAGCAATTTATCAGTTTATCAATTTATCAGTTTATCAATTTATCACCATCCTGGGTAAAGCCTGCAGCTCCCAGGTGTCCCCAGTTCACCCTTCTTGGTCTGGGGCTGTTGGGACTGGTGGCCAAAGGTTCCCTCTCCATGGTCTGGGGGCTTTGGGACTGATGGCCAAAGGGTCATCCTCCGTGGTCCAGGGGGATTAGGGACTGGTGGCCAAAGGGCAGCATGTGGGATGCCACCATGGTTTGCTTGGACATCCAATTCCAGCCTGGAAAACAGGTTTTTGCCAGCTGAGGCCATTCAGCACTTGCAGGAAGGTTCAGTGATGACAAATTGGTGTTTTCTCTCAGGAAAGCTCCTCGGCCCCACAGCCAAAGGCTGCTGATCAGAGCAGCATCGGGTGTGATCCCCCCCTGCAAAGCTGGCCTGGATCCCTTTGAGGAATGCAGCTCCAGAGATATGGAAATGCCAGGGGGATGCTGAGCTGATCCCATCGTGTCCTGTCCCCCCCTGGGACATATCCCTGAGAAGATGGGCAGATATCAAACATTCATCACAGGCACTTGTCCCTTTAACAGCTGACACTGGTGCAGCAAAACAGTTTTTGATCACTTGAGCATAATGTCACCGCAATCATTGCCTGGAATGTAGTTTTGCCCTTAAAAAAAAAACCAAACCAAAAAAACAAAACAGGGAAGGAGGATAAAAAATGAGACTCAAAGGTCTCTGTGCTCCAGAGAAGCTGGCTCTGAGGTTTGGCTGCGAGCATCAGATCTCAGCAAATTCTGTAAACTCCCCCACTCCCGTCTGTATTTGGACGCTTTCCTGTTTCTTAATGATATTCCATCAATTCCATAACTTCACGGGATCAGTGTTAGGGAGTTCAGCTTCATTATCAGTGCAGTTATTGTCCTTTGGAGACGGAGCTCACGGCCATTTGTCTTCTTCAATTCAATTAACAGCAGCCCTCTCTGGACACCACGTCGGCCGCACTCGGTGACACTCTGGGACCTCCCCTCCTCCACCAGGACACGACCCCCATCTCCTCAGATGAGCTCTGGCTCCTCTCTTGCCAGCTCCCTGCTGTACATTTTAGCAGCACATCAGGAAATGGCACAGTAAATTATCCAAGAATTAAACCGGGTAGGGCGAGAGCCAAGAAAAATCCATTTATCGATGGCCATTCCCACTCTGAGTTGCTTGAGGAGGTTGACAGGACAGGAACATATCTACCCTGACCAGCCAAGAAGACCCTTCCCAAGGAGGACAAGGTCACATCTCGTTGTAAATGATGGAGGTTGGGACTGAGGGAAGAGTTTCAACATTTTCAAAGCCAACAGAGCTGTTCCAGAACATCAGTGGTGACTTTTTGGTGCAGCTATGGATCATGGAGCCTGGATTTCCTGCTGTCCCTGGCTTCTGGTCTGTGAATGCTCTTGTCACGAGGTTCAAGGAGGCTCCAGCACATCCCTCTGTGACATTTCAGCATGGGAATAATCCCCCCACATCTGCAGAGTGGTGACGCTTGGGGCTGTGGGTCAGTGGTGGGTTAAAGGATGGACTCCATGACCTTCGAGGCTTTTCCAACTCATGATTCCATGTAGGTCTCCAGCAGCATCCATGGAGAGCAGAGGGTGGGGGGCACTCCACTGTCATAAATAAACCCCACTCTGCTCCTGAAATGGGGTGGTTTAAATGAAAAGCATTAATTTTTGGCAAATTGCTCTGGTAGCAGTTGGACCTTTTTAGAACCACTCTTGCACTGAGGAGGGATTGGCTGATAATTCATGGATGCAAAGAGCACCTGGATCACTGGGAGGGGACAAGAAATTGGGGGAGTCTCCTGGCCAGCCAGAGCCTGCAGGCTTTCCAGAAGAAGAGCTCCCAGAAAAGCTGCCTGAGAGCTGAGGAAATGCGTCCTTGTGGGTCCAGGTCATTCCTTGAAAGTCTGTCCATGCCACCAAGGGGTGACCACACAGCTGGTCTGGCTGAAGCCCCCCGTTGATGACACCAGCACCCCATGGTCAGCCTCCCCAAGGCTCATTTCTGAAAGGATCCAGCAAAACCCAGTGTTTGGTTTTCCAGCGCATCCTTCTGCTTTAACAACTGCAAAATCTGTCCCCGCAGCCCCGGAGCAGCCCCAGCCCCACACTGCTCCCGCTGTGATGGGATCGCTGGGATGGAACAAGATTTATCACCTGCTCCTGGAGAGTGATTGCCTGCTGGGTGTCCTCACACAGTAAATAACGTTCTGCTGGCATGGTCGGGGACATCATTAACCCGCCAGACAGTGACACCGTTTAACCTCCCGCGGAGCCGCGCCGCTCCCCCGGCTGCCAGCGTGTCTGGGTGCTCAGCCACTCCTTCCAGGGATGGGGAGAGGCTGGGATGCCAAAATCCACACTGGGGGAGGAGGAACACAGGCTGGTGCTGCTGGAAAATACACCAATTAAAAAATTTTAATATAACTTTAGTCAAAGATTTTGTTCACCTTTGCCTTGGGGAAGGCGCTGAAGTTTCTTTCCACCAGGTGAGGCCTTGGTGAGCTGTACAGTCTCAACAGAGTGGGAGGGACAGGAGAGAAGGGACATCAGTGACCATCATGGCTCAGTGACCATCAGTGACATCATGACCATCAGTGACTGTCAGGCCATCAGTGACCATCAGATGACCATCAGTGACCATATGACCATCAGTGACCATCAGTGAACCATCAGTGATATTCATATGACCATCAACGTGACCATCAGTGACCATCAATGGGCCATCAGTGACCATCAGTCGGCCATCAGTGACCATCAGTGACCAATGAACAGAACATCAGCCCCAATCCTCCCCTGGCATGTCAGACACTCCTGCTCTGGGAACAGAGAGATGAGGATGCGAGGACCTGATCTAGCATCGGAGTGTGGGCCAACCAATCGCAGACCCTCCATACAGGAACCCAAATGCTGAGAACTGCACAACGTTGGACCAATGAACATTGAACCAATGGAGTTCTCTGGGTTTGACTGGATAAAGATTGGGGGAAATCTTGTACAATCCATGTGTCATGGAATGATTTTCCCTGCACACCCGGGCTGTGTGTGGATGAAATGATTTCTGTGGCACACCCTGGCCAGAAAATAAAGTAATGCCTTGACTCTCTAACATTAAAAATGTTGTTGGGGAGTTTTTGTTTTTCCCTGCAGTTTCGGTGGCAGTACCACACAGAAAGTGATGCCATGCTGAGAAGAACCTCTGAGCAGCTCCACCTGAGCAGTAGGGTTGGTTGGGTCATTCTGGCACCAAGGGTGGCACAGCACAGATCCCAGTTGCCAGGCCCATCAGACCATTTCCCAGCTCCCATCCTCAGCCATGGCCCCTCACGGGGCTGCAGATGAGCAGAGCTCTCCACAGGATCTCCTCACATCCCCAGTCCATCAGCACAACCCAACTCAGAGCCTGTGCTGAGTGCTCAGGGCTTGGACTCATCTGTTCCTGCCTTCTCACTCTGCTTAATAACTCCTGACTGCTCCTTCGCTGTGCCTGTGCCCGAAACGTGGGATTTATTAATGCATTTTTAATTAGCAAACTCATTCTCTGGGGGAAGGGGCCTTGCATCTTAATGACCTTGGCTTTGAACCTTTGCTAGAGAGAGTTTTACACCATAAACCTCAAGCTACAACCACGTTTCCTGAGCCTTGACTCACACACTGAGCAGCCAGGGAAAGGGGCAGGAATTTTCTGTGGGGATGCAGCCCCAGCTGGTGGGAAGTCCTGACACCCATTTGGGTGTGACCAAGGCCCGGAAAACCTCCAAAGGCTGTGCACAGTTAGGGAAGTGCTTAGGAAAGCTCTGTTGGACTCAGCAGTGGGGTTTGGGTGGTGCCAGGACATGGGGAGAGGTCTGAAAATGTGTCCAAAGCGTGTGGGGACAGTCAGGAGCTGGCCTGACTTCTCCCCCAGCCCTCTGCTCCTCAGGGACACACTCACTGCTCCTTGGAGGCTCTTAAGGCTGGTTCATGACCCAGTTACTCATCCAGTCTCTACAGGAGCTGCCTCTTTGCAAGCCCCACCTTCCCAAATCAGTTTGCAGCATTTGGGGCCAGCACAAAGCCCTGTTTTTCCCGAGGAGTTTGTGACATTTTAATCAACTCTTCCGGATAGAGTTACACATTTAAACGCTGCAATGTTGCCTTGAGCTCTCCCCAGGCGCTTCGTGGTTCCAGCATGGTCTCAGTGCTCCCTGCACTCCCCCAGCCCCAGATTCCTTTTCAAACCAGCCGTGACAATTGGGATGTCCCAAGTGATCGGTGCTGCAGGAGTGCACCATCCCCAGCCCCGGCTCAGGATCCATTTCCCACCTCTGGGAGGAGCAGGGGTTGAACCCATTTCCTCCTCTCCAGTGCTTTGGGAAGGGTGGGGGAATCAGGGAACTGCTGACAGCTCGGTGGTTTATTTCCACACAGCTCCACGGGTCCAGCCCTTCCAGAGGTGCTCGGCAGCGCCAGCTGTTCCTGGGTTTTCTGGCTGCTCTGCCACACAAGCTGCCAGCGATGCCGTTTGTCTCCATCGTCCCCTGAAGGCACATCCCAGTGGCACATGAGTCCAGCAGCAGCTCCTTCCCTGCCCTCTCCCACCCTGGGAGGGAATCCTCCAGAGGAGCAGGAGCTGGCATGGACATCCCTTCCTGGTGGAAATGGCAGATGCTGACTGTTCCCACTGTTAGATAATATACCAATTAAAATTTTTTGATGTAACTTTGTCAGATTTTGTTTCCTTTTGCCCCGGGAGAAGGCGACTGGAGTTTCTTTCAGGGCATTGTTCCACCAGGTGAGGCCTGAGGATTCACAGCTCACAGAGCGGTAGGGACAGTGAGAGAGGACAATCAGGAACCATTAGGGCCATCAGAGACATCAGTGACCATCATGACATACAGTGACCATCAGAGAATCAGTGACCATCAAGGCCATGACCACTAGTGACCACAGACCATCAATGGAACATCAGTGACCATCAATGTGCACCAGTGACTCACAGTCCTCAGGACCATCATGACCTAGATGACCATCTCATGGATCATGACACATGATATGTGACCATCATGGCATACAGTGACCATCAGGCCAGACCAATGCCAGTGACCATCAATGGCATCAGTGACCATAGATGCACCATCAGTGACACATCAGTGATCGTGACCATGAACAGAACATCAGCCCCAATCCTCCCCCTGGCATGGTCGACACTCCTGCTCTGGGAACAGAGAGATGAGGAGCAGGACCTGATCAGCATGAGGGGAAAAATCCAGATCCAACAGGAACCAAATGCTGAGAACTGCACAACGTTGGACCAATGAACATTGAACCAATGGAGTTCTCTGGGTTGAATGGATATATTTTGGGGGAAATCTTGTACAATCCATGTGCCATGGAATGATTTTCTCTGCACACCTGGGCTGTGTGTGGATGAAATTATTTCTGTGGCACATCCTGGCCAGAAAATAAAGCAATGCCTTGACTCTCTAACATTAAAAATGTTGGTGAGTTTTTGTTTTTCCTGCAGTTTCAATGACACCACAGCTCTGAATGTGCAGGAGTCGTTTCAGCTCCCGATGAGCATCCCACCCTCGGCTCTCTGGATCACTGTGTGGGGCAGCAGTGGGTGCGACCCTTGTTCCCACTGCAGGACCTGCATTAATCCTGTCTGACCTGCCCACCCCACCCCTCCTCTCTGGGCAGCAGCAAACTGGAGTTCACCTGGCTCCAGGTGCTCCAGGCTCCTGTCATTCCCCACCAGCTCCTGTTTGTGAGGAATTCCTCCTCGTGCTCCTGGGATCGCTTCACTGCCTTAAGCTGTTCTTTCAGGCCTTGAGAAGCAGCTTAGGCACTGTGGCATGACTCGATCATCCCCTTCAGTTCTCCACTCTCAGATGAGAAGCCTGAGCTGCCCCTGACCACTGGGTCCTGCAGTGCTGAAGGTCCTCTGCAGGAAAGAGCAGAGTCAGGACATGGGAATGGCTGGAGCTGTGCCAGGGCAGGGTCGGACTGGAGATCAGGGAAAGGTTCTTCTGTTCCCAGAGGGTGCTGGCACTGCCCAGGCTCCCCAGGGAATGATCCCAGCCCTGAGGCTGCCAGAGCTCCAGGAGCATTGGGACAGCACTGCTAGGGATGGACAGGGTGGGATTGTTGAGGTGCCTGTGCAGGGCCAGGAGCTGGGTCAATGATCCCTGTGGGTCCCTTCCCTGAATCATCAATTCTGTGATTGGAATTTATCTGTCATATTGGAATCTATGGAAGAAAGTTGGTTCCAGAAGCCTGTTTCCTCCTTTCTTCCTCCAGGCAAGGGGGAGCCATTGTTTGGCACGGCTCCTCAACTCCCTGGGATTTCACAGTCCCTTACCAGTCCTGTCACCATCCCCCTGTCCCTCTGCAGGAGCCAGCCCCACATCCCAGCAGCGTCCCTGGGAGTGGCACCGGGTGCAGGGACCCTGCAGAGCCCTGCCAGAGGCCACAGCCCCAACCCAGGGGCATTTCCACCTCCCTGTCCTACTGTAGAGGCAGCATTCCCAGGCCTCCCAGAAGGAGCCATTTACTATGTCCCTTCTCCCTCAGCGTGGTCCCTGCTCTCCTGCATCCCCAAGTGCCAATACCCAGCGGTTTTTCTGATCCAATTCCTCAGAGCTTGTGGGGAGCTGTGGGGTGGGGGACAGAGCTCCTGCCCCAGCTGGAAATGGGAATCCACCCAATCCCACCATGTGGGCAGAGCAGGAGGGCAGATGGTGCCACATGGTGTG
>CM019222.1:1126310-1139677 GCA_009741485.1 Malurus cyaneus samueli
GGTGGCCAAAAGGGCCAATGGCAGCTGGCTGGGTCAGGAATGGTGTGGCCATGGCAGGAGCAGGCAGGGATTCTTCCACTGGTGAGGCACACCTCGATCTGTGTCCCAGTTTGGCCCCTCATGTGAGAGGACATTGAGGGGCTTGACAGCGTTCAGAGGAGCAACGAGGCTGTGAAGGTGGGAAACCAAAACCCTGTGAGAAACGGCTAGAGGGAAGCTAGGTTTCAGCCTGGAGAAAAGGAGACTCAGGGTGACCCTGTCGCTCCCTACAGCTTTGACTTGAAGGTGGCTGTGGGCAGGTGGGGTCTGTCTCTTTCTCCAGGCAGCAACAGGACACAGCCTCAAGCTGCACCAAGGGAAGTTTAGGTTAGATATTAGAAAAAAATTTCTTCATTTGAAGCGTGACACACACTGGAATTGCTGCACCTGGAGGAGGTGGAGTCACCATCCCTGGGTGTGTTTAAAAAGAGATTGGATGTGGTGCTCAGTGCCATGGTTTTGTTGATGAGGAGGTGTTCAGCCTTGATGATCCTGAAGGTCTCTTCCAGCCAGTGCACTTCTGTGTGTGATTCTGTTGCGGGTTAGCCGAAAACATGTTCCTTTACAACTGAGTGTGCTGTGCTGGGGGAAGTTTGTATATGGGGCCGCACCCCTTTCAGTTTGGAGGGAGAGGGAGGAAGGAAGGGGTGCTATGGTTTGAAGGCAGGCTGGTTTTGCATGGCCCAGCTCTGTCACTGCTCTGCCATGGGGGGCACTGGCCTTTCCCTATTCGAGGGACTCAGGACCACACTCTCCCTGTTCCTCCATGCTCTGAAACCCTCAGGGAAAACGCTGCTCATTCCCTCCTGAAAATGCAGATTACATCTTCAGAGCATAAAGAGCCTGCTTTGCAGGCTGCCATTCCCTGGATGTCTCTCCTCCCTCCGTGCTGCCTCAAGGACATCAGCAGCTCTTTAATTGTATCAGCTCCCGCGCTGTCACATCTCTGCGGAGATGAAGGGCTTTAAGAAGGAGCCACCACCCTCAATAAACCCTTCCTGCAAGGGAAGCCTGGTGCAGCACAAGCCCCAAATCCCTGATCCTGACCAGATGAAGCTCCCTTCAGTGGCTCTTTGCTGCGCTTTTGGAGTTTGTTGGCTCTCAGGGCTGTGGGATACCAGGATGGCTCGTGCTCTGGAGTGGCTGGGCAGCTCTGGCTCAATCAATGCTCATTGCCGGTTCTCCCCCGGTCACTGGCCATGGCTGTGCATGATTTGGAGGCTGTAATTGTCTGAATGCTTGGCTTACCCCTTCACCATCCCTAAATGGCACAACAGCAGCTGCTCTCCAGAAAAACCTTCTGCACTACAGGAAATTCTGCTGAGTTGTCACTACGCACTGCTGGCGTTCTCCAACTACTCAGAGGCTTTGAGCAGCATCCTTTGGGCATCCCATTGTTTAATCCTGACCCAGTGGGACATGGTAAATGGGAGAGGGACTGGAAAAATGAAACTCCACCCCATTGCACGTCGCTGAAAGGTCCATAGGGATGTGTTGTGCCTCAGCAGCAGAAGCGTTGGGATGGTGGGAGCAGCATCAGCACCATCCTGCTCAGTTTGAGATCCCCCCCATTTCCCACAACACGTGCACAGGCAAGCTGGAGCTGGGACAGCCAAGGATGAGGACAAACCTTCCAAGTTGTCTAAAGGGGGTTTAGGGTGGATATTGGGAAAATATTGATGGCTGACCAGCTCTGTCACAGCTGTCCCAGGACAGTGATGTGTGCCACCATCCCTGGAGGATTTTACAGCCATGTTGGATGATGGAACACTTGGGACATGTTTAATGGGCCTGCGGAACAGGTTGGGACACTGACCTTAGAGGGCTTTTCCACAACTAAAGGAATCTGTGATTCTGTGACTGCCACCGAGCTGGGGTCAATGTCACCATGGAGCCCACTCAAGCTGCAGCTTGTGCCAGTCTTGAATTCCAGTGCTGGTAAAAGATTGCGGTCCTGGTCGGGAGGAGGGAACTGTCCAGCTCCTGCTGTAGGAGAGGTAAACAAGCCCAGAGCCCTGGTGATTGGGAGTAGCTGATTGGGTTTATCTGCACGAAGGAAGGGCAGGAACTTATTTCGCAGCGCTGAGTGATACAGGTAATATCCAAAACAAAATCTCCCGTTGAAATCCAATTAGGGTTGCTAAGGGAACGACGTTAGTTAACCAGCCAATATTTGCTAAATCCAGACTTTTGCAAGCAAGGAAACAGCTCGCCAAATTGCACTAACAATACGTAAATACATTCATGATTAAACCAAAAGACTGCAATCCTGTTAACACCAGCTGTGAGGAATTTTCCTTGTTATCTGGGGATTTCAAGGAGCGCTGTGGATGCTTCCCACATTCCCTGGCGGATGGAGGGTCTGTCCAGAATCCACGGTGCTGGGTGGGGACGAGGAAGGAATCGGTGTTTACTCTATGATGAAGCATATATCTTTTGTTGCCTGAGTGGAGGGTCTGAAAAGTAATTTGGGTGAAAATAAGTTTGCTGGCGATGCTCTTTAATTGTCAACTGCCTCAGTATAACTGATTTCCCCAAAAGTTCCTGCAAGTTTTACTAGCAGGCTGTTTTTCACACTCCGCTCTCAGCAGACAGAATCATTTGATCTCCAAATTCTCAGCTCCCCGAGCCTCCTCTCCAAAGAGCTTCAAGAGACTGTATCTCCCTGCCCTCCTCCTGCAGCACCCAGGCGTTCTGGGGCTCACCTGGGAATCGCACATCCACAGGATGGGACATTTGCACACCCCAGTGGGACCAGTTGCCCTTCACCCCATGGTGAGGCTGCAGGATGAACCCCAAGCCCCACCTGAGCCTCGAGTGTCCACTGGCCTGCATTGGCCACAAGGCCAAGCCTGGGCTGAGCATACAATTTGGGCTCTAATTTTTACATTTTCATCAGTTTGTGGTCTTCCCTGTTTGGCAGGACTCCAGGCTGGCCCAAAGGCTTGGTAGGACTCCTCAAAGGCTCATTCTCAGTTTCTGTCTTGATCAGCTGGGTTTTTCCAGAGCGTCGGAGCAGAGACCCCCTCTGCAATGAGGATTCCATTTCTTCTCTCCTCCAGTGGGGTTTAGGGCTTCAGCTCTGGCTCTTCTCAGATTGGGGGAAAATGCTGCACCAGGGCTGGCATCACTGCTCCACCCCCTTTAGGTGCCTCAGCCGAGGAGTCCCAGTGCTATCAGTCCCACATCCACTCCCACAAAAGGGAAATGCTGTGTGGACAGCTCAGGTGCCCAAGTTTGGACAGCTCAGGTGTCCCAGCACTGCTGACAGAGGAGAGCGAGGGTTTTCCTGGGCTGAGCTCTCATGCATAGCTTGTGTGGATACTTCACACTTGCAGCAGTCACAGATTTTGTCCAAGCTCTCCCGCTCCCTGCTTCCTCTCCCCTGGCTGCTGCATTGCCCTACTCCATAAACTCACAATGCCTTGTGCCTGCCTGAGTCTCCTCTGGCTCCTCACAGGGGTGGCAATCCAAGGCAGTGGCCTTTGGCTGATGTGGAGGGCAGTTTAATGTGCAGCTCCTTCTGTTCCGTGAATGTTCATCACCAGCAAATTGCTCTGTCTCTGCTCAAGGATCCTTGTAAATATATGGACATAGAATGAGGAGCTGCAGACTACCAGGGTTTTTTTTTCTTCTCCAGGGAAAGATTAGATTTCAAAACTTCGCACTTTGTATTGAAGGAGGGCAGAAAATCTTTCTTCCATAACCTGTCTGAAGCTGAGGCCCAACTTTGTCCATGTTTCCCTCCTGATTTGTGGCAGTGCCGTGTGTTGATTCTCCTCCCAAGCAGCTTCCCAGCTGAGGCAAGGCTTCTTAATCCCTTTCATGAGAGGAATTTCCAGCTCCAGCCTGATCCACTGAAAATACCCCTCAGGGGTCAATCAGTTCACCCAGCCTTGCTGCACCATCTCCAAGGAGGAGGCTCCGCCTTGGTCCCCCACTGCAGGGATTCCCTCTGGTGCTGAGCACCCAGGGACTGCCTGCCTGGCTATTCCAGGAGGGCTGGGCAGGGATGGGAGCAGCTGCTCAAATACAACGGGGAGAAACTGCTGATAAAACCTTCCATTTCCAGCTCTATCCCAGATCCCTTTGATGGGGAGTGTTGGGAAGAGACCCAAATTTATGATAGGCTGGCATTTAAATCATGGAATGGTTTGGGTTGGAAGGGGAACCTCAAAGGCCACTTTAGCCACCCCTGCCAGGGGCAGGAACATCTTCCAGGTGATCCAAGCCCATCCATCCCTGAGCACTCCAGGGATGGAGCAGCCACAGGTTTCTGGTAGAAGAGATTGTCCCTAATCCAAGTAGTTCCTTCAAGCTTTCCAGAAACTTTGGGGAAAGCTGGACAGAAAAGCCACTGGAATAGACTCTGAGCCAGGGACTCCAGGTCAGTCAGGGATACTCCAGCTTCTCCAGCTCATTCCTTTGTTCAGAGGCTGCTTTCCAAGGGCAGAAAGCTTCTGCCCTTGGACTGCTTACAGGTTTGTTAGGGTCTGCTTCTGGACCACTGTCATAGTTCTGTAAAATTCCGAAGCTGAACGTGAATCCTGGGAACTTCTCTGGTGGCAACCGCCTTCCACATCCACTGGCTCCATATCCTTCAGTGAATAAAAGCATTTCCATGCAAGGGAATGGCAATGGCAAGCCTGAGTGTGCCCAGCCCCACCAGCAGGTGTGGTCAGGTCAGAGAGCTGTGTCCCAGCTCATCGTCCTGGATGTGCAGGGGCAGATATGGTGATGCCTGATGATTTTTCCTTTCTTATGTACCTTTTATATATTTTACAGCATACCCTTTTAGGATATTTCGTACCCTTATGCATCCCCTGTACCCCTCTACCCGCATGCTTGTACATCCTGAGCCTGAATTCACTTATCTGATATTCAGTTTAGTTTAGGGGTTTGCTGGGCAGAGAACCAAACATCTAAGAGGAGTAGGTCAGTGTGCCTGTGCCTATTTAAACCCCAGCTCAGCCTGTGGGTGAGCCTCTGTCCAGAACATCCTGTGTAAACTGGAGCCTCGGCCTCATCAGGGGGGGATTTCATTATAGAAAGGACATTATCTGCCATTTGTGAAGTTCTTATGTGGGGGAATCCTAGATAGATGATGCTAATTTCCTGAATCTATAAAACTTGTATCCATGCTATACATGGGGGTGTTTTTACGCATTGAGTTTGCACCTGGGACCCAAATACGAGCTAAAAACCCTTTTTTATCCCCTTACCAATGTCATTATTGAAACTGGCCATCAAGGCACAAAGGCAGTGTCTGGCTGTCACTGCTGTCATCTGCCCACAGCTGGCACCCAGGGATGGAGCACCAGGCTTGTGGCCTGAGCCAGCAGTGCTCCAAAGCTCTGAGCCAGCCTGTGGAGCCTGGGTGTGATGGCAGTAATGAACAGAGCAGCTCCAAATTAAAACCCAGCTAATGCAGAGGGCAGGGACCTCTCCTGTCACTCTGCTGTGAGCGTCGCCGCGGAGCTGCTCGGACTCTGCTGAGCTCACAACTCTGGGTGCCGTGACCCGGGCTGCTGAGCCATTCTAATGCAGCTCCCAAGGGAACCGGGGTAAGAAGGGCTTGGGGAGGGAGGGCTCCAGGGCAGCCACCTTTGTTTATGCAATGACAGTGATAACTAAAGCTCTTTATCTCGCCTCGTTCTGCTGAGAGGCGGCAGTTCCAGCGCGGGGCTGGTGAAGTCTGTCCCAATCTTCCCAATGACAGTGCTGAACTTTTGTCCCTTCCTGACTCTTCCCCAGTGCTGCTCTCCTTTGGAGGTGAGTGTGTTGTCCTTAAACAAGAGACTAAGCGCAGACCGTGCTAATTTTGTTCTTTCCTCCTCCCTGATAAGGACGAAGAGATCTCTCCACACCCTAAGAAATCCTGGCCCTCCTCACAGCCACCTCCTCTAAAGTTAGGAGCTTATCCATGGGGAGTGGGAACACAAAGAGAAACTTCCTTTTGCTTCCCTCAAAGGTCTGCTCCGAGCGGAGTAGCCAAGTGGGGCTCGAGGCCAGTCTTGTGTCCAGTCACTCACACAGCTGGCTTTGAGTGGAAAATGCGCTTGGAAAGCTGGGAAGGAGTGTTTGTCGGAGAGTGCTCTGGAGAGGAGAGCTTTGTGTCCTGGAAGCCATAAAACCACTTCTGGAGCTTGTCTCACTCCTGAAGAGGTTTTGTGTCTAATTGAGGATTCAGGTGAAGGCTCTTGCGAGTTGAGAAAACAGCGCTTGGATCAGCGCGGGGGCAGGGGAATGGCTGGGTGGGGAAAAATCATTAAGGACCCCAGGTGTGAAAACTGCCAGGTTGTGACCCCAGGTGTTTTCCTCCTCAGGGATTCTCAGCCTGCCGCGCACCGTGTCCTTGTCCCCAAAGAGAGAGGGACAGTGGTAATTGTCCTTGCTGTTGTTCTGATGTAAAGGCCAGGAGCCTCCAGACAGTCTGCAGGCAGTCCTGATGGTGAGCTCGCTACCCCTGGCCTCTCTGGGCCCTTCCCCTTCCAGGCAGAACAGGGATACAGCAAAGAGGAGCTTTCATCTCACTGAAACGCTTCACCCCGAGCTCCCTCTCACAAGGAGAAGTGGACACCCCAGCTCCCCTTTGTGTGTCCTACAAGCATTTCCCATGGCATGTCCCATTCCATGAGGCATGGGGACATGCATCTGAGGCTGGAATCACTGCAGGGCTGGGCTGGGACTTGCTGGGGGAGCTGTAGGGTGGGGGGACAGAGCTCCTGCCCCTGAAATGGGAATCCACCAATCCCACCAGTGGGCAGAGCAGGAGGGCAGATGGTGCATACTGAGTGGTTCCTAAGGAATGCAGGGCTCAGGAATGCTGCCCTGATCCCCCTTCCAGCCCTTCTCCCAGCCCAGCAGCCCTATCCTTCACTGCCCCTCCAGGCTTTGCCCTCCCCTCCCCACATCTCACAGAGACAGGAGGGGATTTGGAGCTCGGAGACCTGGAAGAGGCACTTCAGAGGGCTGAGCACGGATTGATCCATCAGGAGCCTGAGCATCTGCTCACAGGGCATCTGCTGACAGGGGGAAAGCGCCCATATTCAGCTATCGTATAGTGCAGCCCAGCCCTGCAGTGATTCCAGCCTGGGATGCATGTCCCCATGCCTCATGGAATGGGACATGCCATGGGAAATGCTTGTAGGACATACACAAAGGGGAGCTGGGGTGTCCCACTTCTCCCTGTGAGAGGGAGCTCGGGGTGAAGCGTTTCAGTGAGATGAAAGCTCCTCTTTGCTGTATCCCTGTTCTGCTCTGGAAGGGGAAAGGTGCCCAATGAGGCCAGGGGGGTCACTGCAGGACTGCCTGCAGATCCTGCTGGGGGCTCCTGGCCTTTAACCATCAGAACAACAGCAAGGACAATTAGCACTGTCCCCTCTTCTCCTTGGGGACAAGGACACGGTGCTGCGGCAGGCTGAGAATTCCTGAGGAGGAAAACACCTGGGGTCACAACCTGGCAGTTTTCACACCTGGGGTCCTTAATGGATTTTTCCCCACCCCAGCCATTCCCCTGCCCCCGCAGCTGATCCAAGCGCTGTTTTCTCAACTCGCAAGAGCCTTCACTGAATCCTCAATTAGACACAAAACCTCTTCAGGAGTGAGACAAAGCTCCCAGAAGTGGTTTTATGGCTTCCAGGACACAAAGCTCTCCTCTTCCAGAGCACTCTCCCGACAAACACTCCTTCCCCAGCTTTCCAAGCGCATTTTCCACTCAAAGCCACAGCTGTGAGAGGTGACCTGGACACAAAACTGGCCTCGAGCCCCACTTGGCTACTCTGCTTGGAGAAGACCTTTGAGGGAAGCAAAAGAAAGTTTCTCTTTGTGTTCCCACTCCCATGATGAAAAGCTCCTAACTTTAGAGGAGGTGGCTGTGAGGAGGGCCAGGATTTCTTAGGAGTGGGAGAGATCTCTTTGTCCTTATCAGGGAGGAGGAAAGAACAAAAATTAGCACGGTCTGCCAGCTTAGTCTCTTGTTTAAGGACAACACACTCACCTCCAAAGGAGAGCAGCACTGGGGAAGAGTCAGGAAGGAGACAAAAGTTCAGCACTGTCATTGGGAAGATTGGGACAGACTTCACCAGCCCCGCGCTGGAACTGCCGCCTCTCAGCAGAACGCGGCCAGATAAAGAGCTTTAGTTATGCACTGTCATGGTGCATTAAACAAAGGTGGCTGCCCTGGAGCCCTCCCTCCCCAAGCCCTTCACCCCGGTTCCCTTGGGAGCTGCATTAGAATGGCTCAGCAGCCCCGGGGTCACGGCACCCAGAGTTGTGAGCTCAGCAGAGTCCGAGCAGCTCCGCAGTGACGCTCACGGCAGAGTGACAGGAGAGGTCCCTGCCCTCTGCATTAGCTGGGTTTTAATTTGGAGCTGCTCTGTTCATTACTGCCGTCACACCCAGGCTCCACAGGCTGGCTCAGAGCTTTGGAGCACTGCTGGCTCAGGCCACAGCCTGGTGCTCCATCCCTGGGTGCCAGCTGTGGGCAGATGACAGCAGTGACAGCCAGACACTGCCTTTGTTGCCTTGAATGGCCAGTTTCAATAATGACATGGTTAAGGGGATAAAAAGGGTTTTACCTCAGTATTTGGGGTCCCAGGTGCACAACTCAATGGTGAAATACACCCCCATGTATAGCATGGATACAAGTTTTATAGGTTTCAGGAATTAGCATATCTATCTAGGATTCCCCAATAAGAAACTTAACAAATGCAGAAATGTCCTCCTATTCTAATGAACCCCCCCTGGATGAGGCCAGAGCTCAGTTTACACAGGATGTTCTGGACAGAAGGCTTCACCCAAGGCTGAGCTCGGGTTTAAGATAGCACAGGGCACACTGAGCCCTTCCTCAGGATGTTTGGTCTCTCTGCCCAGCAGAACCCCTAAACTAAACTGGAATATCAGGCTACAGGAATGACAAGCATGCAGGGTAAGGGGTACAAGGGATACATAAAGGGTACAGAAAATGTCTAAAAGGGTATAAAAGTGTATAAAAGTATATAAAAGGGTACATAAAAAGGAAAGGCAAAAATCATCAGGCATCACCTTCTGCCCCTGCACATCCCAGGGACGATGAGCTGGGACACAGCTCCTCTGCACCTGACCACACCCTGTGGTGGGGCTGGGCACACTCCGCCCATTGCCATTCCCTTGCATGGAAATGCTTTTATTCACTGAAGGATGGAGCCAGTGGGATGTGGAAGGCGAGTTTGCCACCAGAGAAGTTCCCAGGATTCAGTTCAGCTTCGGAATTTTACAGAACTATGACAGTAGTACCAGAAGCAGAACCCTACAGAACCTGTAAGCAGTCCAAGGGCAGAAGTTTCTGCCCTTGGAAAGCAGCCTCTGACAAAGGAATGAGCTGGAGAAGCTGGAGTATCCCTGACTGACCTGGAGTCCCTGGGCTCAGAGCTATTCCAGTGGCTTTTCTGTCCAGCTCCCCAAAGTTTCTGGAAAGCTTGAGAGGAACTACTTGGATTAGGAGCAATCTCTTCTACCCAGAAACCTGTGGCTGCCCCATCCCTGGAAGTGCTCCAGGGATGGATGGGGCTTGGATCACCTGGAAGATGTTCCTGCCCATGGCAGGGGTGGCTAAAGTGGCCTTTGAGGTCCCTTCCAACCCAAACCATTCCATGATTTTATAATGCTCAGCCTATCATAAATTTGGGGTTCTCTTCCCAACACTCCCCATCAAAGGGATGCTGGGATAGAGCTGGAAATGGAGGTGTTTTTCAGCAGTTTCTCCCCGTGTATTTGAGCAGCTGCTCCCATCCCTGCCCAGCCCTTTTCCTGGGAATAAAGCCCAGGCAGGCAGTCCCTGGGCTGCTCAGCACCAGAGGGAATCCCTGCAGTGGGACCAAGGCAGGAGCCTCCCCTTGGAGGTGCAGCACAGGCTGGGGTGACTGATTGACCCCTGAGGGGTCATTTTCCAGTGGATCAGTGCTGGAGCTGGAAATTCCTCTCTGAAAGGGAATTAAGAAGCCTTGCCTCCAGCTGGGAAGCTGCTGGAGGGATCAAACACACGGCACTGCACAAATCAGGAGGAAACTGGTGACAAAGTTGGGCCTCAGCTTCCAGACAGGTTGATGGAAGAAAGATTTTCTGCCCTCCTTCAATACAAAGTGCGAAGTTTTGAAATCTAATCTTTCCCTGGGAGAAAAAAAAACCCTGGTAGTCTGCAGCTCCTGACACTTCTAGTCCATATATTTACAAGGATCCTTGAGCAGAGACAGAGCAATTTGCTGGGATGAACATTCACGGAACAGAAGGAGCTGCACATTAACATGCCCTCCACATCAGCCAAAGGCCACTGCCTTGGATTGCCACCCCTGTGAGGAGCCAGAGGAGACTCAGGCAGGCACAAGGATTGTGAGTTTATGGAGTCAGGGCAAAGCAGCAGCCAGGGGAGAGTGAAGCAGGGAGCGAGGAGAGCTTGGACTAAAATCTGTGACTGCTGCAAGTGTGAAGTATCCACACAAGCCATGCATGGAGAGCTCAGCCCAGGAAAACCCCGCTCTCCCTGCAGCAGTGCTGGGACACCTGAGCTGTCCATCACACTCACATTTCCCTTTCGTGGGATGTGGGATGTGGGATGATAGCACTGGACTCCCGGCTGAGGCACCTAAAGGAGGGTGGAGCAGTGATGCAGCCCCTGGTGCAGCATTTTCCCCCAAATCTGAGAAGAGACCAGAGCTGAAGCCCTAAACCCACTGGAGGAGAGAAGAATGGATCCTCATTGCAGAGGGGTCTCTGCTCCAGATCAGCTCTGGAAAAACCCAGCTGATCAAGACAGAAACTGAGAAGAGCCTTTGAGGAGTCCTACCCAAGCCTTTGGGCCAGCCTGGAGTCCTGCCAAACAGGGAAGACCACAAACTGATGAAAATGTAAAATTAGAGCCCAAATGATGCTCAGCCCAGGCTTGGGCCTTGTGCCAATGCAGCCACGGGGACACTGAGGCTCAGGTGGTGGCTTGGGGTTCATCCTGCAGCCTCACCCATGGTGGTGAAGGGCACTGGTCCCACTGGGGATGTGCAAATGTCCCATCCTGTGGGATGTGCAGATGTCCCAGGTGAGCCCAGAACGCCTGGTGCTGCAGGAGGATGGGCAGGGAGGACAGTCCTTGAAGCTCTTTGGAGAGGAGGCTCGGGGAGCTGGAATTTGGAGATCAATGATTCTGTCTGCCGAGAGCGGGTGTGAAAAACAGCCTGCTTCAGTAAAACTTGCAGGAACTTTTGGGGGAAATCAGTTATACTGAGGCAGTTGACAATTAAAGAGCATTCGCCAGCAACTATTTTTCACCCAAATTACTTTTCAGACCCTCCACTCAGGCACAAAAGATATATGTTCATCAATAGAGTAAACATACCGATTCCTTCCTCGTCCCACCAGCACCGTGGATTCTGGACAGACCCTCCATCCAGCCAGGGATGTGGGAAGCACCACAGCAGCTCCTGAAATCCCCCAGATAACAAGGAAAATCCTCACAGCTGGTGTTAACAGGATTGCAGTTGTTTGGTTTAATATGAATGTATTTACGTATTGTTAGTGCAATTTGGCGAAGCTGTTTCCTTGCTTGCAAAAGTCTGGATTTAGCAAATATTGGCTGGTTAACTACGTCGTTCCTTAGCAACCCTAATTGGATTTCAAACGGGAGATTTTGTTTTGGAAATATTACCTGTATCACTCAGCGCTGCGAAATAAGTTCCTGCCTTCCTCGTGCAGATAAACCCAATCAGCACTCCCCAATCCACCAGGGCTCTGGCTTGTTTACCCTCTCCTACAGCAGGAGCTGACAGATTCCCTCCTCCCCGACCAGGACCTGCAATCTTTTACCAGCACTTGGAATTCCAGGACTGGCACAAGCTGCAGCTTGAGTGGCAGCTCCATGGTGACATTGACCCCAGCTCGGTGGCAGTCACAGAATCACAGATTCCTTTAGGTTGGAAAAGCCCTCTAAGGTCATTGAGTCCAACTTGTCTCCCCAGGCCACCATTAAACCATGTCCCCAAGTGTCACATCCACATGGCTGTAAAATCCCTCCAGGGATGGTGGCTCCACCACTGTCCTGGACAGCTGTGACAGAGCTGGTCAGCCATCAAAATATTTTCCCAATATCCACCCTAAATCTCCCCTTTAGGCACAACTTGAGGCTGTTTGCTCTCATCCTATGGCTTGTCCCAGCTCAGCTGCTGTGCACGTGTGTGGGAAGGGATCTCAACTGAGCAGGATGGTGCTGAGCTGCCTCCCACCATCCCAACGCTCCTGCTGCTGAGGCACCAACACATCCCATGGACCTTTCAGCGACGTGCAAAGTGGGGTGGAGTTTCATTTTTCCAGTCCCTCTCCCATTTTACCATGTCCCACTGGAGTCAGGATAAACAATGGGATGCCCCAAAGGTGCATCTCAAAGCCTCTGAGTAGTTGGAGAACGCCAGCAGTGCGTAGTGACAACTCCAGCAGAATTTCCTGTGAGTGCAGAAGGTTTTTTCTGGAGAGCAGCTGCTGTTGTGCCATTTAGGGATGGTGAAGGGGTAAGCCAAGCATTCAGACAATTACAGCCTCCAAATCATTGCACAGCCATGGGCCAGTGACCGCGGGGAGAACCGGCAATGAGCATTGATTGGAGCCCAGAGCTGCGCCAGCCACTCCAGAGCACGGAGCACTCCTGGTCATCCCACAGCCCTGAGAGCCACACAACTCCAAAAGGTCAGCAAAGAGCACTGAAGGGAGCTCAGTCTGTCAGGATCAGGGATTTGGGGCTGTGCTGCACCAGGCTTCCTCTGCAGGAAGGGTTATTGAGGGTGGTGGCTCCTTCTAAAGCCCTTCATCTCCGCAGAGATGTGACAGCGCGGGAGCTGAACAATTAAAGAGCTGCTGATGTCCTTGGGCAGCACGGAGGGAGGAGAGACAATTCCAGGGAAGTGGCAGCCTGCAAAGCAGGCTCTTTATGCTCTGAAGATGGTAATCTGCATTTTCAGGAGGAATGAAGCAGCGTTTTCCCTGAGGGTTTCAGAGCATGGAGGAACAGGAAGAAGTGTGGTCCTGAGCCCCTTGCAATAGGGAAAGGCCAGTGCCCCCCATGGCAGAGCAGTGACAGAGCTGGGCCATGCAAAACCAGCCTGCTCAGACATAGGCACCTCCTTCCTTCCCTCCTTCCTCCCTCCAAACCTTTAAAGGGGTGCTGGGCCCATATACAAACTTCCCAGCACAGCCACACTCAGTTGTAAGGACATGGGTTTGGCCCTAACCCGCACACAGAATCACACACAGAGTGCACTGGGCTGGAAGAGACCTTCAGGATCATCAAGGCTGAACACCTCCTCATCAAC
>CM019222.1:1159698-1203631 GCA_009741485.1 Malurus cyaneus samueli
AGCGTGGGCAGTTTGGGTCTCACACCTGTCTGAGGGATGTGAGGGTGGATCCAAAGCCTGTGGGGGACAGGAATGCAGATCCTTCCTTGGGTTCCCTGCTCCATGACCCCAGAATGGTTTGGGTTGGAAGGGCCTTAAAACCCATCCATTCCACCCCCTGCCATGGGCAGGGACACCTTCCACTATCCCAGGCTGCTCCCAGCCCCATCCAACCTCACCTTGGACATTTCCAGGGATGAAGATCCCTGTGAAGGAACTCTTTGCTTTCCAAAGCAGGTGGCTTTGCCTCCCTTTCCTCCTCCAGAATCTCATACGTATCAAACACAGAAGAAAGTTTGGAACAAAATATGCCCCTGGGTTTGCTTACCTTTTTTTCCCCCCTCCTTCGGAAGATGGATCTCTCCCACCTGCACCTGCTCCAGATGTTGTGTACCTGATTAAGAAGGACTGCTTTAATTGTCTCCTTCTTCTGGGCTCCCTGATTAAAACCACCCTGTTAATTTATTCTGCCTCTTCCAGCTTCTCAGTGGCTACTCAAAACTTCAGAATGTTGATTTTTTTTACCCTGCCCCATGTTTTTTATTCCAATTGCAAGCCAGTGGTGGAGAGAGGCCTTTTTCATGGCTCTTAGGGGGAAAACTTACACCTGCAAAAATTGCGGAAGCCTGCGAAAAGAGAAACAACCCACAAAGCCAAATAATGCCTCCCAGAACCTGGAAAAGTGAATTTTCCAGATTCCCTCTGTATTCCCAGCATCCTGAAGGATTCCAAGGGCTCAATTTGCCAGCAGAGCAGCATGGGATGGATGTCCCACACCCAGCCAAGGCTCGTCACTGGTGTCCCCATGCCCTGCCCTGCTGCTTCTGCCTGAGCCACCATCACTGACAGACCCAGACATCATCCCTGCTGCTCCAAATCCTCTGGAGCAATTGGGATTGGCTGCCTGTGCTTGGGAAGGGTGACTGAAACAGCCAACAGGTCTGGTGGTGGCTCCAGCAGGACCTGCCTGGGAAGGCTGGGAAGAGAAGAGTGAGGGAACTCTCACAAGGAGCCCCACGCTGGGTGTGAATAATCAATCCTAAACCCAGCCTAACCCAGCCCAGTTAGGCTGCTGTGGCTACTCCTGGCTCTTCCTCACCCCTCCACAGGGGCTGTTCTTCACAGGGCCCTGTTTGGCTCAGCCCCAGGCTCATTTTGCACTCCTTGGACTGTGGGGAGTGAGAAGACACCAGTGAAACCCAAAGCAGCTCTAATCCTGAGAGATTCCCATCTGGAACACTGATATCCCAGTGCAGCTGAAATTTTAGATATTTCCCTGATTGCCCAAGGCAGGCAGTGAAACACCATGATTCAGGTGCCAAGCTTGTACAAAATGAGCTTAAAAATGAGATTTAAGAAAAAATACCAACCCAGACTGGGCTCCTCTTGTTTGTTTTCTGGTGCCAGAGAATCCAGACTGCCTGTGGAAAAGGCTCCAGAACCACAGGCAGCCAAACCCTTCCTGTGCATTGCTGAATTCACAGAATTGTGTAATTGCTTAGGTTGGAAAAGTCCCTGAGTCCCACTGTGCCCCAGCACTGCCAAGGCCACCACTGCCTCATGGCCCCAAGTGCCACATCCACATGGCTTTTAAACCTCTCCAGGGATGGGTGTTCTGATTCCTGACCACCTTTCCACGAAGGAATTTTCCCAAATATCCAACCTGACCCTCCCCTGACCCAGCTTGAGGCCGTTCCCTCTCCTCCTGTCCCTGTTCCCTGGGGTAAGATCCCAAATCCCACCCGGCTGCCCCCTCCTGTCAGGGAGTTGTGCAGAGCCATCCTGAGCCTTCTTTTCTCCATGAAACCTCAAATTTCATGGATGGGTATGCAACAAATCCCACTTAGAGTACACAGCTTGGGAGACCCCAAAACAGAGCCAGATAAGGAAGAGAAGCTGCAGAGATGATGGTGTCAATATCCTTTGCCAGCGCAGGACAGGAATTTTAGGATATGAAACCCATGTCCATACATTGGTTGCCATTCCACAGCCAAAACACTGAGCAGAGTGCACTTTCCCTGTAGAGTTCATGGAATTTCAGAATCACAGAATAATGTCCTGAGTAGGACGGGACACACAAGGATCATCCCCAAGAGTCCCACCATGCGCCCTAGCTCCTCCTCCTGAAGCCTTCCCAGCCAGAGCACAATGACAAGGAGACCTCAGAAATGTGATTAAAGAGCAGCTTGGCCAAGCTTCAGGCACAGGCTGTAGGAAGGGGTTAAGGGATCTGAGTGAGTGATGTGAATCATTAACGGCAGTGGGAGGATCCTATAGCGGGAATCAGAATCCTGTGCAGCCCACGGGCGGTGTGGGGGCTGAGTGCTGTGGGGGCTGAGTGCCATGGGGGCTGAGTACCATGGGGGCTGAGTTCCGTGGGGCTGAGTGCCATGGGGCTGAATGCCGTGGATCTGCCCTCCTTTCCAGGGGAGCATCCACAGCTGTAGGGTCTGAGTGCCATGGATGTGCCCTCCTTTCCCAGGGGAGCATCCATGGCCATGGTGCCTGAGTGTCGTGGATCTGCTCTCCTTTCCAGAAGAGCATCCACAGCCACGGGGGCTGAGTGCAGTGGATCATCCATGGCCACGGTGCCTGAGTGCTGTGGATCTGCTCTCCTTTCCAGGGGAACATCCACAGCTGTGGGGGCTGAGTGCCATGGATGTGCCCTCCTTTCCCAGGGGAGCATCCATGGCCATGGGGCCTGAGTGCCATGGATGTGCCCTCCTTTCCAGAAGAGCATCCACAGCCACAGGGCCTGAGTGCCATGGATCATCCATGGCCATGGGGCCTGAGTGTTGTCAATCTGCTCTCCTTTCCCAGGGGAGCATCCACAGCTGTGGGGGCTGAGTGCCACGGATGTGCCCTCCTTTCCCAGGGGAGCATCCACAGCTGTGGGGGCTGAGTGCCATGGATGTGCCCTCCTTTCCCAGGGGAGCATCCATGGCCATGGGGCCTGAGTGTGCAATCTGCTCTCCTTTCCCAGGGGAGCATCCACAGCTGTGGGGTCTGAGTGCCATGGATGTGCCCTCCTTTCCCAGGGGAGCATCCCCACAGCACCCACACCGCCATTCCCCGCTGCAAACCCCAGGCTGAGCTCGGGGAGAGCTCCCTGAGCAGCCACAGCTGGGTCAGCTTTGGTTCTGCCAACCACCAGCACCTGGAGATGCTTCCCAGCAGGCCTGAGTGGAGAACTCGGGTTTTTGGGAAAGGACAAAGTGATCCCGTTGCTCCAAGAGGCACAGGGAAGCTTCAGTGGTGAAAAGCATCTCTGTCTCGTTTCAACAAATATTCCTATGGCCATGTGTAGAGTGGGGATTTGGGTGTCCTGGTTTGTCCCTCCAGCCCCTGATGGAAGCCAAGGGGCTGCCCCCACACAATCCCTGCTCCAGTCCCTGCTCCAATCCCTGCTCCAATCCCTGCTCCAGTCCCTGCTCCGATCCCTGTCCCCACAGCTACTGCCGAGAGCAGGTGGCATAAGCCCTGAGATGCCACCCAAGGAAAGGATCTGGGCAAAGAACACCAACAGTGATGTGGAAAGCTCCAGAGACACCCTGGGCTCATCTTTAGAAGCTCTTCAGGGACGTGAAAATGTTTTCTAGGGGTCTGCAGGTTTGTACAGGCACTTGGATCCTGTCTGGCCTGGGGCACCGTTCCTTGGCTCTGGTTCAGAACAGCCCCCACTCCCAGAGGCCAGCGCTGCAGCAGCTGGGCAAAACAGCTGCTGGGGAAGTTCTGGGTGCTCTGCCTCCAGCATCCTGCTGGGAATTCCTTCTGTGGAGCCGCTTCCAGCTGCTCACCTGCGTTAATGCGGGGATCCAACAGTTTGGCTCCATGGTTTATTAAACTTCGCCTCTCCGTGACAAGGTGCAAACCTGTGCTCTACAATAATTTTCCAAAGCTTTTACATGCCAGGGAAATTACCAGCCACGGAGCCCTGAGCAGCGGGGGAAGGAGCAGGGCTGAGGGATGAGCATTTGGAGTGGAGCAGATGGATGAGCAGCCGTGTGTGAGGAGTGGCGAGCCTGGGACACAAAAGTGTCTCCTGGATCACCGTGTGAGTATAGCTCAGCACCTGCAAGGGGCTGCCTGTTCCGAATGGAGATGGGAGCTTGGATGCATTTCTGCCTTTTGCCTCAGCCTTTGGCACCCAGCAGTGAGCTTGTCAGGGTGGCCAGCACCCCAGGAACCGGTCTCATTCACAATTTCTTTTAATAATAGCTGATTAGGTCTAATATAAACTGAATTATTGTTTATTAGACACAAAAAAAAATAACAGAGTAAGGAGTTTGGGGCAGATTATATACCACACAGAAATAAAACAAAATAACTACTAGTAGACAAAGTGCAGCAGTTTAAAATGCAGCGTGCAATAAAGTTCAGCTAGCAAAGAAATAGTACAGCTTAGGATTCTGTGTGTATTTTACCAATCCAATTGGTGGTGGGAGCACACATCAGAGATGATTTCCCTCCATCTCCAGGGAAGTAACTCAAAGTCCGTGTCTTGAGGAGAGGCCTTCACACTCTTCCAGTGTGTATGTGAGAGGCTTCTGCCTTTGTAGAAATTTTGTGCTTCTTTTACAGAGTAAAAATGGAGTCTTTGGTCACTGTTACCATTTTCTTTCATCTCTCTCCGTGAGGACACTCAACACCAATATGTTGATTCCTCGTTGGGCACTCAGACTCTCTGGTGTCAAGGATAACTCTGGGCCTTTTCATCCAGTCTGGGTTATCTCTTTCATGTTCCAGCCGGATTTGAGAGAGGGAGAAGGGGGGATGTCCTGCCACACTGCCCAGGCCAGGTGTGGCCCAAGGCATTGCTCCACCAGCCCTTGGTGGTTCATTTATTCATATATTCACCTCCACATTCCACCCTCCTCCTCCTTCCTGAGCCACTCTGCCCTGGTGCCAGCTGGTCACTGTGATCTGCAGGCTTGGCTGGCTCCTCACGGCTTCCAGGGGTTGTTGGAACTGTGGGACTGATCTGCCAGTGGCCACCAGCCAGCTCAGAGTCACCGTGCTGTGTCACACCTGCCTGGGGCATCAGTGGGCTGTGCAGCCACAGCTCCGAGCCAAACAGCCCCTTTGTCACCCCTGGGAATCACAGCCAGCCCAGGACCCAGAACTTCCAGAGGGAATCTGTGCCAGAGCCACACCTGAGCTGGGCTCTGGTGATGGATGACAAGGGAACAGAGGCAGGTGCAGCAGGAGGTGAGGAAAACCAGACTTTTCAGAGCAAGCAGGGAAAAGCAGTGCTGGAGGTGGAGAATGACTGATTCAGGGCTGATAATGGCATCGAAACACCTGCAACCTCCTCCTCCTCCTCCTCCTCCCCTGGAGCCCAGGCACTGGCACAGCTTAGGGAGAGGGCTCTGTGCTCACGAAGCTGGCATACGTGGGTGGAGAATGTGCTCCCTCCATTGGTGTTCACAATGAGGGGTGGCAGAGCTGTCCTTTGTCCCCCCAGAGCTGTGGGGGACACCTGTGGCTATCAGGAATGGTCATGGATGCTGATGATTTTGTGTGTTCCCAACTCTGACACATGGGAGGATCCTTCTGTTGTCCCACTGCTCAGAGCTGAGCTCTCTGCTGGGAATCCAAGTCCCGAGACTGATCCATCCCTTGACCAACTTGTTGGCATCCTCACTGCTCTGGTCCAGGCCAAGCAGCAGCCTGGGGATGCCACAGCTCTAGCAGAAAAACCCAGGACAGAGAGAGCAACACCTCCTTTGGAGGAGCAGGTACTCAGCTGTGGGAGAGGAAGAGGAGAGAAGGAAGAAGAGAAGGAGAAGGAGAAAGGAGAAGGAAAGAGAAGGAGAAGGAGAAGGAGAAAGGAGAAGGAAAGGGGAGCTCCTTAGGCTCTGAAACATGAAGGAGTGAAAATCAGGTGCCACACAAACAGCATGGGCTTGTTGGGTATTTTCTATACCACAATGAGAGCCACTCAGGCTGGCTCAGTACATCCTAGAAATGCACCAGCCATGGACCCAAGCTCCTTCCAGTCAGGAAGCAGAGACCTCTCCGCTTCATCTTTCTGCTGGCTCAGCCACAAGAACCCTGCAAGGTCCCTGCTGTGTCGTGGAGGCCTTTCTCCTGGCTCTTCCACACTGGATGAGTTCAATCCCATTTGGGGGTACAATGATAGAGCACAACCCCTGTCCTGACTGCTCCACATAGAGCTGGGAGGTTTGGGTTATCATCCTAGACAGCTACTCCCTGCTCAGCCCTTATGGGTATTGAAGGCAAATAATGGATCCTGGTGACCAGGAGGGGGCAAGGAGGGGGAATGGGAAGCAGTCTGTGCTGGACAGTCCATGTGGCCACAGTCCTTAAAGGGACACTGTCACTTCTGGAGTCCCTGCAGTGACACTGGCTCAGGATTCCTCTGTGCAAGAACCAGACCACCTTCTGGAGCTGCCCATCTCCAAAGACAGGAGCCCAGAAACCCAGGTTTGCCAGGAAGTCGACTTTAGGAGAAAAGGTAAGAAAAGCTCCATCTTCACAGAATTCCAGACTGGTTTGGGTTGTAAGGGCCTTAGACTCTTTCCAACCCACGGCAGGAACACCTTCCAGTGCCCTAGGTGTCTGCAAGCCCCTGGCACAGTTGTGTAAAGGTCAGGCAGTGATTTCCCCGGGGATGTGGCACCGGCCGTGTTCTGTGCTGACACCCCCCCAGTAGCATTTGCTGTGTGAGTCAGGGGATATTTAAACTGCTCATTTACACAGCGAGCTCTGACAATAACCCTTCCAACCAAATACCAGCAGGGAGGGAGGCCAGGAGGAGACAGGCAGCTCCCTGCATCCATCCTGTTGTGCTGCTTGTGGTTTATTCAGCATTTTGTCCATTCCCCTGGGCTGGAATTAACGCCTGAGCCCATAGCCCCTGCCTATGCTGCATTTCTGCTTGGCTACAACCAAGCACAGAAGTGAAAGCTGCTGCTTTGGATGGCATCCTGGTGGTGGAAAATACACCAGTTTAAAAATTTTTATGTAGCTTTAGTCAAAGATATTGTTTGTCTTTGCCCTGGAGAAGGGTGTTGGGGTTCCTTTGCAGGGCATTGTTCCACCAGGTGAGGCTGAGGACTTCACAGCTCAACAGAGCGGAGGGGACAGGAGAGAGGACATCAGTGACCATTAGTGGCCATCAGAGCCATCAGTGACCATCAGTGCCATCAGTGCCATCAGTGCATCTGCCATCAGTGCCATCAGTGCCATAGGCCATCAGTGACCTCAAGGGATCATGCCATCAGTGACCTCAGAGACCATCAGTGACCATCAATGCCATCAGTGACCATCAGTGACCATCATGGCCATCAGTGCCCATCAGTGGCCATCGTGAATGAATCACTCAGCTCCAAACCTCCCCCCTGGCATGGTCAGACACTCCTGCTCTGGGAACAGAGAGATGAGGAGCAGGACCTGATCAGCATCGGAGGGGAACAAATCCAGATCCAACAGGAACCCAAATGCTGAGAACTGCACAACGTTGGACCAATGAACATTGAACCAATGGAGTTCTCTGGGTTTGACTGGATAAAGTTTAGGGGAAACCTTGTAAAATCCATGTGTCATGGAATGATTTTCTCTGCACACCCGGGCTGTGTGTGGATGAAATTATTTCTGTGGCACATCGTGCCCATAACAACATCCTGGCCAGAAAATAAAGTAATGCCTTGACTCTCTAACATAAAAAATGTTGGGGAGTTTTTGTTTTCCCTGCAGTTTCAATGACACTGGGAACATCCCTGATAACCCCACAAAGCTGTGGGGCCTCTCTGACACCCCACAAAGTTGCCAAGTGCCTGACAAGTGGCATTCCTGTGCTGTGGGCCACCACAGCCTGCGAGTGTCATTAAATATCTGCAGCTCTCATGAGACCACAGCAACTCCATGACTTGTACCAGGGTCACTGCGAGCACAGGAGGACTTGGAGCAGAGGGGATCAACTTCCAGGGTCCTACACGTTTGGTCACAATGCTCAGGACATTTCTTTGGGATACAGAGACTCTTTTGAAAGTTCACTCCCCAATTGTCCATACGCTTTTCCCTTGAGCTTTTGACTTCCTAAAGCTCATTCAGTCAGACCTCCAGGAAATTATTTGGACTGGAACAGTTTTGCTGATGTTCTGGAATTGAAATGAAGGAAATGTCAGCAGGTAACTGCTGGGACTTCTGCCTGTTTCTCCACAACTTCTGTTTCTCAGTTTGTTTTGGAAACCTCTGCGAAGAAACGCTGCTCACTCCACCCTCTGCACCTCATTTACTCTGTCTCTGCTCACTGAAAGTGTTTTGGCAGCTCCATTTCCTTGTCAGCCCAGTCAGATCCACTGGGAACTGTAAAGGAGGATTCAAGTGAGGTGAAATGTTGAGGATTCAGCTTCCCAGGCAGCTCCACACAGGACCTGTGGAGGAATCTTCTGCAGCCTGATCTTCTAGACCTGGGATGGACATAAACCCCAGGAGCTGCTGACCTTTCTGTGTGACCTCTGAAATGTCCTTTCTCCACAGACTGAGCTCTGAGCAGTGGGGTGGGGAGGCTGTGGAGGAGGAAAACAATCTGGATGTGAGTGAGAAGGGCTGGTTGTGCACATGGAGGATGTGATGGATTCAGGAATATCACAGAGGAAGAGAAAAGGGCTGAAAGGGTCATTCTGGCTGTGGTGAGAGCCAGTCTGCTCACTGTGTCTGTGCTACTGCAGCAGAAGGTGACTCTGAGGAACATCATGGGCCAGTCCTGACATCACAAAAATCATGGAATGGTTTGAGTTAGAAGGAACCTTAAAAAACATGCAATTCCAAACCCCCGCCATGGGCAGAGACACCTTCCACCAGATCAGAAGGTTCAGTGGGAAGAGCTCAGCTCTTTAGGATGGGTCCTGTGAAGGGGCGCTGCTGTCCTTGTGGTTTGTACCCAGCTAGGCTCTGCAACAGTGAGCTCCTGTTTGTGGACAGCTATCCCAGCTGGCTGCTTCCAAAAAACTCCCCCTGGGACACAGCAGGGAATGTGTGAAGGGTGAAGAAGTTTCAGAGATGACCTGCTTCCCATAACACCAAACGCTCAGCAATAAATCTGGGAACAATGACCCCACAAAGCTGGTGTGGAGGCCATCTCCCAGGCCTGTTGGTGGCATGAGCAGAGATGTCTCTGCTCCAACTCTGGCCACTTGTTCCTGGTTGATGGTGGCCAGCCCACAGAGGAGCAGATGGCAGAGAAAGAGGCAGAGCCTGAAAATAAAGCTCACAGAAGGCAGGATGTGGCATCCATGCTGCTGAGGAGCGGCTGTGCTGTCCTGCAGGGTGGCACGGATCCAGGGGACTCGAGGAGAGAGTGGACCCCTTCCTTGTGGGACACAACCAAACTGCAGCAGGATTCCCATGTGGCATTTCCCTAAGGAATGGCTCTCTCCAGACCTGCTCTGTCACAGCACAGTGGAGAGCAGCCAGATCTGAGCACCAGCTGTCCCCAAGAGCTTCCTGCCTCCTCGCACAGCTGCTGTCAGCGTGGGCCAGGCCTTGGCCAAGAGCAGCATCTGCATGGGGACGAGCCAAGCTGAGCTCTGCGGGCACAGGGAGAGGCTGGGAAGAGCTGCAGTCACGTTGGAGCTGCTCAAGCGCAATCTCTTGGGAGCAGGAGGAGCCACGACCCAGCTCTTGGTTTTTACATTGACGTTGTGCTAGTTTGAGAAACAAACCAGCAGAGGAATCACCCCCACACAAATACATTGTGAGAGATTTTAAGTCAGAACTACAATTTATGAGAAAATGACAATAAAGGCAATATAGAGAAACAAGAGCTCAGAGTGGCAGAGTAGAGCACAGCCTGACAGCCTGTAGGGCAGGGTGGTGCTGCAGCCCCGTTGCACTGAGGATGGATGCTCTCGTCCAAGCGCTGATCCTGCACACAGCTCCAGTCCGTCTTGCAGCTCCAGGGTGGCTGTGGAGCTCCTCTCCTCTGGGAATGCAGTGGCACAAGTGTCCCAGTGTCCCAGAGCCTCAGTTTCTGTGCCAGTAGGGATGTGCAGTTCCTCCTGTCTGGGCATTGGGGCATCTCCCAATGGGATGATGGAATTCCATGCTCATTCCAGAGCCCTGGATGGCCCATGAGCAGAGATGGCCGAGGGTGTTCTCAGGGCTGGCTCATGCTGAGGTAAAGAGCTCTGCCCAGCTGGTTTAAGAGCTCCTGGAGATGGTGATGGGATACACACTGTGGTTACACTTCCATGGAACATCAGACAGACACGAAGAATCAAAGCTCACAAAATGGTTAAGATTGGAAGGGACCACAGCAGATCACCCTGCTCCAGCAGGGTCATCCCAGAGGGCATGGATTGATCCAGGTGGGTCTGGGATATCCATCAGGGAGACTCCACACCCTCTCTGGCAATCTGTTCAGGACTGGCACTGCACAGGAAGAAGTTCTTCCTCGTGTTCAGGTGGAATTTCCTGGACATCCTTTCCTGCCCATTTCTCTTGTCCCATTGCTGGGCACTACCAAGAAGAGCTTGGATCTGACTCTGGACACCCTCTCCTCCAATATTTAGTCCCTACAATAAATTAGGACCAGTTTTACCCCCCTTGGGTGGGCAGTGGTGGCAGCCTCGTTCTGGGCACCTGGTGGGTTCTGCAGGTGGAGGAAAGCCTGTCTGTGCCACACAAATAAATCCAGGGAAAAAGTCTCTCCAGGAAGGCCAGCTCCAAATGTGAGGAATGTTTCATTGTTCATGGTTTTTGTAATACGAACACAAACCGTGTATAACAATAAATAAAGAGGAAAACAAACCTACATGTTGTCCCCTTCACTCTCCTACCTTCCTTCTCCTGGAATGGGCTGGGAAAACAGACCCCACACAGCAGGCACCAGTGTGATTGCTCAAGGCACTACCAGGAGGTGTTCGGATGGAAAGGTGTTGGGAACACCCGGAGCCAATTGGATAACAGAACGTAGCAAAATGCTGCATTCTGCCAGCACTCCAAATCCATGGGGTAAATCCCTGCCTGGCAGCAGCCTGGCTTGCCCAAAGCTCTGAGGACATGGAGAAGGAGCTCACAGCTGGTTGTCCTGTGCCCAGCTCCAGGTAGAAGGTCAACATCCAGCTGGATGGTCTGTGCTTCCCTCAGCTGCAGAGGAAGCTTTGGGCAGGAGTAAAAGGTCGGGGGGAAGACAGGAGGACAGCAAAGAACAAAAGGGACAGTGTGACGCACACCTCCTCTTCCTTCCTTTCCATGCAGCTCATCATCCTTCCACCCTTCCAGCCACAAAGGTGGGAAGTACCTGAAGGGAGTTGGCAAAAAGGGGCTTTTCACAAGGGCCTGGAGTGGCAGGACAAGGGAATGGCCTTCATCAGAAAGAGGTGAGGTTTAGATGGGATATTGGGAAGGAATTGTTCCCTGTGAGGGTGGGCAGGCCCTGGCACAGGGTGCCCAGAGCAGCTGTGGCTGCCCCTGGATCCCTGGCAGTGCCCAAGGCCAGGCTGGACATTGGGGCTGGGAGCAGCCTGGGACAGTGGGAGGTGTCCCTGCCCATGACAGGGGTGGCACTGGATGGGCTTTCAGGCCCCTTCCAACCAAAACCATTCCATAATTCCACGATGTGCATTTTGCCAACCACCTCCAGAGAAATATTTTGGAGAACAGGTTCATAAAAAAAAGTGCTCTGAGGCTGCCCACAGTAACGATCCTGTGCCCATCGCTCCCTCCACAGCCCCTTCCTGCGCCCCTGCCCCATCTCCACCACACTGCACGACTCTGTTTGCCCAAAGCAGCTCCCAGTGGTTCCAGGAGGCTCCCACTCTTCTGGACATGGAACATCCCTCTGTTTGCCCACATCTTGCCAAGCTGGAATGGCTCCTGACAAAAACACCCGTTCCTGCCGTCTGCTTTGGGCTCATCTCGCTGCTGATCACATTAACAAAAGCAATGACGCAGCATTTCCGATGGATGCCAGGGAAACATTCCCTGTGTTGGAAGAACATGAGGCTTTTTGTGCTTTGTACTTGAAAATCAACCAAAATTTGGTTCTCCATGATGCAATTTGCTGTTTGCACAAAATCCAATCCAGATTGGATTAAAATACATGTATTTTTTTATTGCTACTTCCACCCAGTGGAGGTTGTGGAGATGGATCCATTTTTGGTTTTTTCCATAAGTTTTTGGTGTCTCCATGAACTGTGGCAGATCTCAGGGAGCCCATGAGACACCCAAGAAACAACTGGGAGCCAACAGCAGATCCTGGGCTTAGGTCCCAATCCAGAAAAGCTCCAGTCCTTGCCACGGGAGCACAGGAAACACCACCTCCCAAAATGTAAAACCACTTTGCCAAACCTGCAGCACTGGGCAGTAGAAGGGACTATCCCAGCATATCCACCATGCTCTTCTGGGACTTCAAGCTGCTGGTGTGGAGGGTACCGTGGTCTCCTTGCTGGAGTTGTTTTTAGCAGGAAAGTTCTGCTGTTGCTCCATCTTCAAAATTTATGTCATGGAAGTGGTGGAGCAGAAGAGGATGCTGGATGGAGCAAGCTGGTCTGGTGGAAGGTGCCCCTGCCCATGGGAGGGGGTCAGAACTGGCTGATGTTTAAGCTCCCTTCCAACCCAAATGGCTCAGGATGGCAAAGCCACCATCCTAAGCATGCAGGGAGCAGGGAAAGTCATGGGAACTGAGAGCTTGAGGTCTCCTCAATCCAGGAAATACACTCAGAAAAGAAAGCAAAATTCCCAAAGTGATGATGGGCAAGAAAACCTCCCATCCCAGGCAGTGTCCAAGGCCAGCTTGGACAGGGCTTGGAGCAGCCTGGGACAGTGGAAGGTGTCCCTGCCCATGGCAGGGGTGGGATGAGATGAGCTTTAGGGTCATTTTAACCCAAACCATTCCATGAGTAAACGATTCCATGATCTCTCCTACGATCAAAGACACTCAAAATGACCGTGCTGCCTCTTCCAGCCTGCTTTTCCCTATGAAAACAAATTCCAACGTCAAAGACCATGAAAAAAAGGATCAAGCCCTCTCTTATCAAGCCCCTGAATGGCCACCCTTGATCAGAAGAAGGAAAGGTGTTGATTTCCAGGCAGAGCCAACCGGTGGATGCGTTCCAGCTGCATCCTCTGCGTGCTCAATATCCCAACATCCACCAGGTCCCTCCAGAACTCCTCCTCACGCCTGGCTGCCCCGGATCAGCGAGCGAGGGAGGGAGAGCCTGTCCTGCAGCAGCTGTGCTGAGTTCTGCAGAGCAGTTTTGGCAGCAGCTCCTTCCCCGATCCTGCTAACAGCACATCCCTCCCGGAGCGGGCAGCACGCTCCATTTCAGCCCTTCTCCGGCCCCAGCGCTAACGAAGCCCATCCAGAGCAAGCGGTAATTGTGTTTGCAGGTGACAGGGCTGTGAGCGCAGTGCTGGGAAACACGTTCTTGGCAAGGAGTCGCGCTTCGGAGGTGAGGGAGGGCAGCCAATTGCGAAATCCCTGGCAAAAGGGTTTGTGTCAGCGCTGTGCCCGGCCCGGCTGCTGCGGGAATGCAGCGGGGTCGGGAGGGGCTGCTCCCCGATGGAGAACCGGCACCCAGGGCATGGCAAAGCCTCCTGCCATGGCTTCACTTCCAGCACATCCCCAGGTGTGCCCGTGGCTGCTGGAGCTGCTGCTCTGCTGGAAAAATGGGGCCGGGCACAGCCTGCATGGAGATTTGAGGATTTAGGAAGCCTGGCAGGAAGGTGGTGATGCCTAAATCTGGCTCCCTAAAGCAGAGTCTGGACAGAATTGAGAGAATCCAAAGCAGTTCTGTTATTGCAGGGCCTTCAGGGCCATTCAGGGCAGTCCCAGCCCAGCCAGGGGCTGCACCCACAATGGACAATGGCTCACGGCTTTTTCACCCTTTCTCACTTTTGTCCATTTGCACATCGGGATTTGCTGAATCCTCCAATTGCAGCTGCAGCCAATGCAGTCAAAAACTCCAACTTGGCTCCCCCAATTCTCTGTTGTTTCCATCTCTTGGGGCCTGGCACAGGGAGGTGTCCTTGAGTTTGGGGCTGCAGAGGAATTGTTTTGTGTAAAAATGGGAGAGCAGGAGCTCAGCACTGTCTGTGGAGTCTGGAGTTAAACACAAAACAATTACAGGGTTACGGATACACAAAAATATAGAAACTAAAATCCTAAGACATCAGTGGATGGGGGTGGTGCCCAAGAAAGGCTGTTTTTGGGAGAAAGATCTGCATTCAGGCTCTGGGCTCCAGCCCAGAGTTGCGTGCTGCTGTTAATCCGTTGCAACAACAAACAGTAAATAAAAGCTCCCAAATTGTGGGACACTCTGGAACTCTGCAGGGCTGGGAATACATCATCTTAATCAGGGGGTCGAGCCAGGAGTTTGGGGTCCATCTCTTACCTCGGGAATATTCCCCTTTTAAAGGACTACATCCCATAGGAGTTGCAGAGACAGCCCTCAGGGATGTTCCCTGAATGGGGAGCAGAGGTAGGAGGTGCTCACAGATGCTGAAGTGCGTGGAAGAAAATGTCCCACAATAAAAATCCCTCTGGATGAAATTCCTCCAGGGCCCGGACCACAGCAGAGAGGATGCTGCAGACACTCCAGGCTGGGCTGCACTTCCATCTGGGATTTACCAGCTTTCAACAACACATGGATGATGCTGCCACTGCCTGGGGCCAGTGGGGCACGTGGGGAAGAAATTCCATATGGGAAATACAGAGATCAGACCTTGGTGTGCAGTGTTGAGCATGGCTGGAGGAGAGAGGGGCAGGCACCACTCCTTCCTTCCACATCTCTATCCTGCTCTTGGAGATAATGCGTGGATGTGGATTTCCCAGCTTTATTCTCTCAGCTGTGTCTCCCAGCAATTCCCAGTTTGCAACTGAGTTAATGCCTGGTGTTTCTTCCCAGGTGAATGGGTTTATCCAGGGGGAGGATTGAGGCTGCTTCTTCCTTCCCCACATCCCAGTTATCCATCTGTACCATCAGGTACAGGTTTGGCTGGAGCAAAGGCAGGGATGTTGTGACCTCATCAAGGCAGGGACTCCGTGTCGTGCCTGTTCCAGAGTGCCCTGCACATTTATCTTTTTTTTTTTTTTTTAATACAAGTAAATAAAAAAATAACAGTTTTAAAAATAAATTTAAATAAAATATACATTAAATTATAAATAATATATGTAATATATAAATAAAATAATAAATATATATAACGAATAATGAATAATAATTAATAAATAATAATAACAGTGAGTGATCCAGGAGTGCCCCTGGTGAGGACTCGGATCCCACCGGGATGAGAAGCTTTCCCTCGGGGCTTTACTCTCACACGCGAGCTCGTTATCGCAGAACAATTCCCTTCAAGGCTCCGCAGCCTGAACTCCATTAAAATGGATGTTCTGGCGGTGACTTATGAATTTAGAAAGCAAGAGCTGCACTCTGCTTCCAGCTAAACACGATGGAAACGCGGGGTCACTCCCTGGCCTCATTCACACGGGGAGAGCGCGATTCCGACCGCGGAGCTGTGAAAATCCGCGCTGCCGCAAGCACACACTCCTCATCTACTCGCCAGACACCGTTTTGCCGTGAATTCCGCCCAAATCAGCAGAGATTTGCGAGGATCTGAAGGCTGGGCTGGCGCTGAGTGAGAGCAGGGCTGTGATTAGAGGGGCAAAGAGGGTAAAAGCGGCGGTGTGAGGTCCGCCCGCCTCCCGCCGGGTCCGTGGGGCAGGAAAAGGGAATCAGCCGCTTTCTGTCCCATTTAGTCGCCTCCAAACGTCGCACGAGTGAGCGATAATGAGATTCCAGCCAGCAGACATCCCCAGGAAAAGGCTCTCATCTGATCACGGGGCCCGGCTGCTGAAGCTGACCTCGGGAAAACGAGGAATATTTTATTAATTGAGGTCTTCAGCGTTTGAAAAAAAAAAAAAAAAAAAAAAAAAAAAAAAAAAAAGCCGGCTTTGTGGCGAAGGAGACCTTGGAGCCTTCCATGGGCTTTGGCGAGCCTGCTGGGTGAGGGGCAGCAATTAAAGGCGCTTGGAGGAGAGGAACAGCGTTTTACAGAGCTGTGGGGGAGCTGGGACGGTGGAATGGGGAAATGGGGAAGGAAAAGGAGCGGCTGTGCAGTCAGGAGGCTGTCACACACCTCGGGACAGCGGTGCTGAGCAGGGATGCTGCTTGCTAGAGGAGGCAGGGTCCCGTCAGGAGCCTCCTGGGTTTAGCAGCACCGAAAATGAGGTGTCTGAGCAGGGATGCTCCTTGCTGGGGAAGGCAGGATACCCTCTGGAGTCCCGGGAGCCTCCTGGGTTTAGCAGCACCGAAAATGAGGTGTCGCGGGTAATGAGCCAGCAGGACATCGGTGTCGGACAAGGGAAGGCCAGCACGGGGTGTCCAGGGGCGATGAAGTGCTAATTGTGTTCCGGTGATTAACTGCTTCCACAGGCAAAGCTCTGCTGTTAACACGGTCCTGCCTCCCCAGGAATCTCGTTCCCTCCTGCTTGGCAGGGTTGGCTTTTCCAGAGGGGTTTGGCCCTGCGTTTTCAGAGGAATTTTGGGCAGATCCCAGAGATGGGCACCCAAAGCCTGCTAGAAATCCAGGTCGGAGGGTCCAGCAGTGTCAAACTCTTCTTGACAGATCTCCCGTGGGAAACCAGATCAAGGCTCCAGGAATGCAGCTCCACCCCTTTCCATGTGTCCATTCCCAGCTCCACATCAGGGAAAATATAAGAAAGGAATTTTTACCATGAGGGTGGGGAGGCCCTGGCACAGGGTGCCCAGAGAAGCTGTGGCTGCCCCTGGATCCCTGGCAGTGTCCAAGGCCAGGCTGAACATTGGGGCTGGGAGCAGCCTGGGACAGTGGAAGGTGTCCCTGCCATGGATTGAACTGGGTGAGCTTTACCGTCCCTTCCAACACTAATGCAAATATTTCAACTGAAGGCAGGTGCTGGTGGGCTCTACGTGACCTTCAGGACCTCCCCTTGAGCTTCTCCTGTCAGCTCTGGGGAGGAAATCAAGGCAGACTCCTGGCTAGAAAAACGAACATGGGAATGGTGCAGTGGGAACATTGGGCACATTCCTGGGAGGAGGATGGTACAGGGAGGGAAGGAGGCAGGAGGGAAAACTTAGGTTTCAGCAAAGGCAAATTCACAAGGAAGCTTTTCAGGATCAATTATAGACTGAGAGGGGCAGTGGAGCACAAGGAGGGGAGGACAGGTCCTACAGCAGATCCTCCCAAACTGCACCTGGAGATTCCAGCATTCCCAGTGAATCCATGGTGAGGAAACACGGGCATGCCACAGCCATGGTTATTGGCCCAGATAATCCATATCCCTTTCCAAAGAAGAAAAACCCTAATCCTCCCTCCTCCTTTCCCTATTAGCTGTGTGCAGAGTTCATAATCCCTGAGCTCTGATGCTGCTGGGGGACCCATGGCACTGCCAGAGCCAACGATGAGGGATTCCTCCACTGCCAGCCAACGATGAGGGATTCCTCCCTTCTCAGAGGCCCTGAAAGAAGGGGTAAAAGAGGAGAATGGAAGGAGGTGAAGGAGAAATGAAAACCCCAGCAGAATGAGCCCATTTCACCATTCCCAGCAGCTGGAGCAAGGCAGAAAGCAAGCACTGGCTCTGCTCCAGTGTTGTGTTCTCCCAAATGAGGAGCGTGCAGGACTGGCAGCAGCTCTCCAGCCCAACCTTCTGCAAACCCTGCGAGGTGGAACCATCCCTTCTGAAGGTGATTAATGGCAGGGGGCTGCTGGGGGGAGCTCAGCCATGGCACGGGCTGTCAGGGGCAATGGAGGGAGCGCTATTTACCTTCCAACGCACTGCAGATGATTTCCCTCTTTTTTTTTCTGGGCTGCTGTTCGTAAATGGGTGTCTGGGAGTGACAGGAATCCCGGCTAAACGCTCAGGAGAAAGGTTTCTGCCACTCAAAAGCAGCTGGAAGGATCAGGAGGGGATTCCTGCCTCCCAAATTTATGATTTGCATCAAGACAGTGCTGGCTATGGCACTTTCTGAAGCTCAGAGGGCCAACAGAGGATTCCTGCCCCTCGGAAAGTTAGGGTTTGGATTGAGAGAAGAGAGCAGTGATGGATGCATGGCTTTTGGAAGCTCGTCACTGGGAGGTGCTGGTTTCACTGGGGCTGGCTGAGAGGGCAGCTGGGCCATGGAAGTGGAGCCAAACCTTCCTCTTATCAAACCCTATAAAGCTCAAAATACCTGCAGCTCTCACTCAGGGCCATCTCAGCCCTGTCTTGTTGAGGAGATATTAAACAAAGAACTCCATCCTGATTCTGGAGTGAACCATGGGATGTCCAAATCTGCATTTCTCTGCCCTCTTTCCAAAGGTTTCCCTTCTTTCTGCCCTCTCCAAAACTCGATAGAACCCTTCCAAAGCACTGCTGTCACAGCAGTCACCCCCAGTTCGTGGGGCCCCCATGCTGTCCCTTCCCCTGGCACCTCTCTGAAATGGCACCTGCCTTTCCTGTCCAAGCCCCAAGGACAGGCTCCTCACCCCCAGGAAAGACTCTTTTTCCCCTAAACTCACTCACAGTCCAAGCAGCCTGCAATGGTGACGACATTGGATGCAGTCCAGCAGAAACACAGACAGACATCCAAAGGGTATCAAACCTCGTGGCCAAATAACCTATTAAAGTCCAGCCGAGAGGAATTGCACAAAAATATCCTTGGAGCTCCATGATGAGGTTCTGAGGTGAAGGGTTGGCTTTGTTTTGCTCTGGGGGCAAGCCCTGGAGCTGAGTGTGAGGGAGGGAAGTGCCATGGAAGGAGGGAGGCTCTGGAAAATCAAGGAATCATTACCCACAAAGCTTCAAAATCCCAGACAATACCTCGGTTCCTCCCCCACCCCATGCCTTTCCCGCAGGTTCACCTCCACCCAGCACAACCTTGCTGTGCACTGTGATCATTTCTGGCCCTTTCCCAAGGGTTTGTGGTGTTATTTCCATTTCACTTCGTTGGGATTGCAATTAGAGCCAACCCAGCCCTGTAATGACCACTCTCATTCCCAGGGGAGGGGGGTTACAAACAGATTTTCCAGCTCCACATTTCTGCAGCTCCAGTTCCTCTGGCCAGCCCTGGAGGCAGAGGCACTTTCCCTTGCTCATCCTGCTGAAGGTCAGGCAAGAGCATGGAACAGCCCAGAGGCTGGAGGGAAAATCATGGGAGAATGATCACGGCTCCTGAAAAAGGTGAAAGGCAGGATGGGTCTGCCAATATGTGTGGGAAGGGCAGGGGACTGATTTAAAGAGGGAAAAATATAGAGCAGACAAGGAAGACCTTTTTACACCTTCCACTGAGCTGTCTGACCAAGCCAGCTTCAGAAATTCCAAGGATAACAACCCCCAGCAGTTGATTTTCTCCTCCAGAGCTCCTTTAATGTCTGTGAGGCGCTGCCCAACCAAGCAGGAAAAGTTGGGATCTTCCCCCTCCCTTCCTGCTCTGCCTGGACAGAGGAAAGAGAGGAGCACTGCTGGCAAAAACAGCCTTTAAAGCCTCTGGATGGAGGGCACGGAGAGCACGGAGCAGATGGAGCTGCTCTCTGCCCGCCCCACCAGCTCCCTGCAGCCTGGATGCTCTGCCATGAGCCAGGGGAGAAGCTCATTCCTAATGGGATGGAATTTGGGGAAGAAAATGTTGGTGATGGAGGAAGAGCTAGGGTCACACAGGGGGAAAAATTTGATCAGTGGGAACAACACCGTGGGGGTTCAGTGCCAGAAAGGGGCCTGCAAGACATCGGGAGAGGAGTGGTTTACAAGGAATTGTAGTGATGGGACAAGGGGGAATGGCTTCAAAGAGGACTGAAAGAGTTAATTTGAACAATATTGGAAAGGAATTGTTCCCTGGGAGAGTGGGCAGGCCCTGGCACAGGGTGCCCAGAGCAGCTGTGGCTGCCCCTGGATCCCTGGCAGTGTCCAAGGCCAGGCTGGACATTGGGGCTGGGAGCAGCCTGGGACAGTGGAAGGTGTCCCTGCCATGGCAGGGGTGGAGCAAGGTGATTTTTCAGGTCACTTCCACCTCATTCTGTGATTCTATGATAACTCTGGGAGTCCATTTGCTGGGAGGAAAAGAGTCAGGCTCATCTACATGGGGATGTTCATGTAACAATTCATGCAAGCAAATGCTCTTGGTAAACACGAGGAGAGCCAAAAGCGGGGACATTCCCAGGTCTGTGGCCTCTTAAAGTCCCAGCTCACTCCCAGCCCGTGGAGCTCACTCCCAGCACAGTCTTTGAATTAGCCACGTGGCTGAGCTCCAAGCTGAAGGAAAATCCATGCCAATCCCCTGGGTGGTGAATGGGAGCCCTAAGGACCCCCTGAGACTCTCCATTTGGCCCTGAAATCCCTGGATACAGCAGGAGGAGGGGGCTTTGTGTTGGGGTGCAGGAGAAACCATCACTGAGACCCTTCCTAGGACAGCGAGAGGTTTCCTGGAGCTGTTCAGGGAGATGGGGGTGTTGTAGATACCTCAGGGTCCAGAGACAGGGAAATTCGTAACTTTGGCCTGAAAATGTAGATTTGCCACAGAAACTCCTCATTTCAACGTGCAGGATTCCCAAAGCCCGGGTGAGAACAATGAGGGAGAGGCAGAGTGGGGAAAGCTGGTGGGATAATGGGAAAGCCAGGCTCCAGCCCCTGCTGAATCCCTGCCTGAGGCATGGGAAGATGCAGCTGCTTCTCTCAGCCTCATCTGCCTTCTCCACACGATTAAACGTGGGGGACCAGGGGAAGGAGGATGAGGAAATCTCCTGACCCTGGAGATGAGATGGGAGACACGGAACTGATGTGGGCTCCTTCCCACACCAGCCTGGTTCCAAGTTAAACAATCAGCAGGAGCCTCCACAAGGCTTTTCCAGGCAGGGGCTGTCCCCGAGGTGCTTTTCCACCTCCTGTTCTGCATGAATGCTAGTGCAAGCCCTGCTAATCCAGCGCAGGGGAAATGCCAAAGCCGTGAGGTGTTTTGCAAACCCCAAATCCTGTTCCTTGCCCCATCCTCCCTCCTTGATAACCCCAAGAGATCCTGAGGATTCCCTGAGCTGTTCCATGGACTGCCCTCACCCGAGGAGCTCTGTGGCCCAGAAAGTCCACACCAGCCTAAATTAGTCCACAATTAATTCAGGAGTGCGCAGGATGAAGGAAAACCTCCCTCCCTGGGCCCTGAGCACAGCCTGATTTTCCCCTCTTCATCACTTGCCTGTCTCCCACTCACACATTTCCCTCCACGAACCAAAGGCAGAGGTGTAGCTCAGGAAGGAAAAGCACTCCCAGGGGATGGAGGGGTGTCCTTTCTAATTCTTTGGTGACTTTTGGGAGGGAGGAGGAAGTGCAGAGGAGAATGATGGCAGCAGCTCCATCCCTCTCTCGTTGCCATGGCAGCAGTGCGGGTACCAGCCCAGGGGGGCACACACCTTCCCAGGCTGCCTTCCAAACCTGGGAGCAGGGGTTGGAAACGGAGCCCTTGCACTCCCTGAGCTGTTGAACATTTCCCTGGAGCGGGTCACTGTCTCTCGTGTCAGGTGGGATCATTTTTCCTTCCCTTCCCATCCCGCCCGTGGAGCACAATCCAGAGATGAAGTTCCTCCAGTGGAGGGAAGGAGCCTGTCCTGAGCCATTCCCACCAGCTCTGCCAATGTGACAATGGCCTTCAGCAGCTGGAGGATTGGGAGCAGGATGGAGCTGGCAGAGCTGGGGATTAATGCCTTCTCTTTCCAAGGTCAAACATGGAGTTTTATGGGCTGGGGATTCCTTTGGTTCCTTCTCCTTGATCCATTCAAGTCACTCAATTCCTGTGCTCCCTCTCCTGCAGTTCCTCCTGGCTCTTGGAGCACGCAGAGTGCAAGGGGACGAACCCAAGGGGATGAAAAGGGGAAAGAATTTTCCTGGAGAGGGAAGGGAAATCTACACATAAACAAATTCTCCCTCTCCTGGTTTCACTTAACTCACTGTGAGTGAACAGCGCATTCAGGGGTTATTTGTGGTTATATTTTCCAGTTTGTCTAAATAAATAGCTTGGTTTTCAAAACACAAACATGTGAAGTGGCAGAAAGTTTTGGCTTTGCCTGTGTTTGTTTAGCAGCGCAGATCCTGCTGTTGTGAAAACAGGAGCTCCAGCTACTTCTGTCTGCTGGGAAAGACAAAGTATGTTCAAGAGGGAAAAGGAAAGGAAGCCTATTACCCCAGGGAAGGTAAAAATGAGGTGTGAAAGGGAAAAAATGGAGCTTTTCTGCTGATCATGGAATCATGGAATGGTTATGGTTGGAAAAGATCTCCAGGACCATTGAGTCCAGCTTGTGACTGATCCCCACCTTGTCACACAGACATGTCCAGGTGTTCTTTGGACATCTCCAGGGATGGGCACTCTACCACTGTCCTGGGCAGCCCCTGCCAATGTCTGGCCACCTTTTCCATGAGGAAATTCCTCCTGATGTCCATCCTGCCCCTCCCCTGACCCAGCCTGAGGCCGTTCCCTCTCCTCCTGTCCCTGTTCCCTGGAGCAGAGCCCGACCCCCCCAGCTGCCCCTTCCTGTCAGGGAGTTGTGCAGAGCAGAAGGTCTCCCCAAGCCTCCCAAAGCTACAAAATTTACTGCTCCAGAAGTTTCTCATTGCTCACAGTGGCCTCTCCTAATCCTGTTCTTCCCTGTGTTCTCAGATTTATCCATACGCAGAGAGACAGACAAAGGGATCCATTGGAGCAGAAGGGCACTGGCATCCAACAGAAAAGGCTGAATGAGTGATTTAAAGAAGTTTTGTGATGCTTATGGGTTTAAGGTGAGCTTTGATGACGGTGCACAGCCTGTTCCCACCGGGAATGGCACACCAGGCAGATATCGGGAACGGTTCTTCACAGAGAATATTGAACCTGATCTATTGACCGGGAATTCTATTCCACCATCACCACACTGAAGGATAAATGGAGCCTTGCTCCCATTCGTGGAGGACAGAAGTTCGACAAAAACCCCTCTCTCTCCCTTCCTGCCCCTACTGTCATTATGGGTTGGAAGGAGGAGGAAGCAAAGCACAAATTAACACTTCGGAATGGAATTGTCAGCACTGTCCCTGTTCCCGAGGAAGTCGTGTCTCCCACCCTCTGCCATCCCCTGGAAGAGTCCCCAAAACCAGGGCCCAGAGCTGGGAGGACACTAAACTTCCAGTCCCACTACAGCTGGAAATTCTGACCTGTTTAAAGTAATCTAAAGAGGTTTCAGAACATAATGATGCTTTTTTTTTTCCAAATCTGCCCCAAATCTCACCCTAAACCTTTTACAACTGTTTTTTTCCCTACTATAAAGACTCCTGTATTTTGTTGGACCAATTTCAGTACTTTTTTCCTGACTGAGAGGGGGAACAAAGAACACAATCTGGATTTATTTGCTGTTGGGTGCGATTTATATTCAGATTGCTCTTTCTCCCTGTGGCATCCCCACAATTCCCATTGCAGGGTAGCCAAGAACCCATATTTTTCTGGTACCACCCCCATGTGTTTTGGGGAACACCACAAACCCTCTCCCTGAGACTCCAGACCTGAATCACAGGTTGTTTTCCTCCAAATCATCCCAGAACCTTTGGATCTTTGGGAAAGGCCATTCCCACATTCAGCTCTGGGTCTCACATCCCAGTTCTGCTGTCCTGGACTCACTGGGGATTCTTTCTTCTCTCTCCTTGTCCCCAAAGGCATGGAAACTCCCTTGGAGTGGACTTTAGGGAGCAGGAGCTCCCCAGGAATGTCCAAAAGGATTTTGGGGCTGGCCAACTCCGTGGCCTGTGTCCCTTCACCTCCCTCAGAGGAATTTTCTTTCCAAGCTGAGGGAAGAGGAAGAGCACCCACAATTCATGTCTGTCCTCACTGGGGAAGAGGAAATCAGATTTCGTGCTTCCTTCAGACTGTGCTGGGTCTTCTGCCTCCCTGAGGATGCCCAGGCATGGATGAATTTTGGAGAAAGCTTCTGGGAAAGAGAGGGATCGTGGCTCAGTCCCCAGGCTCAAGGCCTGCGAGCATGGAGTCACAGAGTCACATAATGAGAGGAGGGAGAAGGAAAAGTTTCTCCACAGCTCAGGAGTGCCCGTGAAAAAAAATAAAATCTGAGTGTTTCTAAACAGGATAACAAACATTTCACAAAATCCATGGCATAAAACAGACGAATATCCTTGGAGTGGGAATTACAGCCCAGGATCTCTGGTTTCCCAGCAGATCCTTCACCTCAGTCCCTTCAGGTGACAGAGGACAGAGAGCACCCCGGGCTGGGTCTGTGCACAGAGAGCCTTCCCAGACTCTGGATCCTCACAAAAGTTCCTCTCTGTTCCTTTGTGTAAATAATAAATATTTGCACAGACACGGTGGGATTGAATCCTGTCTGGGAAGAGCAGTTGGGTGTGGCTCCTTCATTGCTGCTGCTCACCTGGGTGGGACCCAGCAGCTCCTGAAAACACCGGGAATTCACACCTGGGACACTTGGAGTGGGGGGCTGTTCTTACAGAATGATGAATAGTGGGAATGATGGTAATAGCGATGTATTCATTTTATGGAATTCCATCTATCCAAATATTGCTGGGCACTGAACAGATGTTAGCCTGCATAGGGATTGCTGCCACCACTACAGGGAACTGTCAGGGATGTGATGAAGGAAAGGCAGGATTTTTAAGCAGGAGCACAGTATGGTTCAATAATTATCCTATTTTTCCTGGACTGGGGCGGGGGGAACAACTGGAACAGCTTTTGGTGGCTCTCCACTTTCCCTCTGCTCCAGGGTTCCAGCCCATTTACTCGGTGGTTTACAGATTACTCCTGTTCTTTTCTTATGTCCATTGGAGCTCTCCTGGACAGAATTTGGAATATCACATTGCCCAGGAAGCACTGCCTTTTTCATCTCCAGTACCTGGGAGAATACCTGACATTCCAGGGATGTATTAGACCTTCTGTAGGAAGAGGTGATGTCTCCTCAGCTCTGCTTAATGAAAAACTTCCAAAGGAAAAAAAACAGGCCCTTTCATAAATCAAGATTTCTCTAAATGCCCTGGCAGCCCTTGGAAGGCAGGGAATCACAGAATCATGGAACCATTAAAGTTGGGAAAGACCTCTGAGATCTTCCAGTCCAACCTGGAGTCTCCCCATACCTACTAAACCATACCAGCAATGCCACTTTGCTGGTTTGAAAGCAAAGCAGCAGGGAATTACCCCCACACAAATATTGTGCAGAGATTCTAAGTCAGAACTACAATTCATAGGGAAGATTACAATAAAGGCAATATAGAGAAACAAGAGCTCAGAGTGGCAGAGTCAGAGCACAGCCTGACACCCTGTAGGGCAGGGTGGTGGCTGCAGCCCCTTGTGATGAATGTGTCTCTGTCCAAGCGCTGACAGGTCAGTCCTCTCTGAGTCCAGGGTGTTCTGGAGCTCCTCTCTTCTGGGAATGCAGTGGCAAAGTGTCCCAGTGTCAGAGCCTCAGTTTCTGTGCCATTAGGGATGTGCAGTTCTCCTGTCTGGGCAGGGGGCATCTCCCAATGGGATGATGGAATTCCATGGCTCATTCCCAGAGCCCTGGATGGCCCATGAGCAGAGATGGCCCCCGGAGGGTGTTCGGGCTGGCTCATGCTGAGGGTAAAGAGCTCTGCCCCAGCTGGTTTAAGAGCTCCTGGAGATGGTGATGGGATCACACTGTGGTTACACTTCATGGAACATCAGACAGACACATTATCCCATTTTTGAACATTTCAGAAGAACCAAGGATGTGACACAGGAGATCCCAACCCTGCCATGTTCACCTCCCACATCCTGACTCCAGGAATGTCCTGCTGGAACAGCACTGGATTGTGAGGTTGGTGCAGAGTTTGGTCTCAAAGCTGGGATAGTGTCAGCCACCATCTCTTTAATGGCTTAAGAACTTTTAACTTCTATTCTTCACTTGTCTGTAGCTTTGGTGTGCAGTTCTAGGCTTCATAAAGTGCCAAAAAACGCTGTTTCCAGTGTTTGAGACAAAACATTGCTGTCAACTGGAAAATCCAGGGACACCTCACTGCCTCAGAGCCCCAAAATCTGTGAACAACAGTGAATTGAGGGGACCAAGCTCAGGGTGGGTGACATCATCACCTGAAGGTGTCATTGGAGAATTGGGGCTCGATGTGTTCATGAGACAGAACTTATAAAAGGGGAAGATCTCGTGACTCGGGGTCCATTTTTGAGTGTAGCCTCATGAGCAGGCTTTGCCTACCCTTAGTGCTCCTGTTGGCCTTCATTAAATTTGTCTGCTTTTATTCTCCTGACTTTGCCTGGCCTCTGTTTCAGGTAAGCTTTGTTTTAGGCATCATCTTCATGTAGAGGAACACCCAGACCCAGACAGGGCACAGGGAGGAATCTGCTTCCTGATTTCTGCACCATCATTCCTGGAAGGCTCAAGACCCCAAAAGATGCTCCTCACCTTAGGATGATCTGTGCCACACCACTGATGGCAGCTGGCCAGGAGCCTCCCAGGCCTTGCTGCTGAGCCCCTGAGCAAGTTCACAGGATTTCCTGTGGCCCCATCCAGGAGGCAGCCCAGCTCCCAGGAGAAAAAAAAAATCCAAGAATTACAGAAAACCAGCAACTTCTCTGTTTATCACATTTGGCCACAGTACCAGACCAAAGATGTGGGATCCACACATGACTGATGGAGATGCATTTGGGTTTGGAGAAGGAAAGATCTGCCATACATCTGCTGGAAGACATCTGTCCACCCCTTAGCAGAAGCTCTGGCGGGGTATCGTGTTCCAGACAACCAGCCCTGCCAGTTCCTGACATCTGCTCCCACATACCTGCTGTTCCCAGAGCATTGGGAAGAGCTGCTCCTCTTCCCAGCCAGGGAGAAGAGCAGCAGCAGCAGCCTTGGAGAAATAATGGCCCCATTCCTCCTGCTGGAATTTGGAGGGTGACAAAGAGTGATGGCAGCTATCAGCTGCTAAGTGAGAGCAGCTGGACTAATGAGCTGTCCTAGCAAAATTCCAGCACTTTTTTACTTATGGACCTGCACAAATGGCAAATGCAGCTCTGGCATTTGCTCCCACTCTGGGGTCAGAGCTGCTCTCTCGTGTCCAGCATCCCAACCATCAGCACAAGCTGGGATTCCAGGGAAATGGAGGAGTTCCTGAGTCCCTGCTGGTGTCAGGAGCAGATCTGTGGCTGCTGGGGTGGATTCCTGCCCAGCACATTGATTAAAGTGCTGCTGCTCACAGTGCTTGGGACCAGCCTGGTCTCTGTGACCACAGGAGAAAGGCACCAAGAGCCCATAGGGGCTTTGTCCCCTATTCTGGGGGCAAGTCCTTCTGGGAAGGCAAAGTGCTGCTGCTCACGTTCATGCTGCTCCTCCTCTGTAAGGGAGCAATAATGTCATTGCTTCCTCCCAGGAACAGTGCTGGAAGCACAGGGAGTGTTGTCTTGATTGGTTAGTTTTAAATATGATATAGACAGTTATGGGGATAAAAGAGGTTTTATTTTGGTATTTAATGGGATTTTAGGTGTATAATTTGATGGAAAATGTTTGTTGTGTATAGTCTGTATATAAGTTTTATATATTTTATAAATTAGTGTATTTATTTAGAATTTTTAATAAACAATTTAATGAATGAGTAGTTATTTTCTTTATTTTAAGATTTTTTTTTTTAAATGAGGTTAGAGTTCAGTTTATATTAAATGTTTTAGAGGGAAGATTTTATTTAAGTTGGAGTTTTAAGTTAAGACTTGATTTCTTATTGAGGACGTTTGGCTTTTTTCGTTTCATAGAATTTTTTAATTAAGAATATTAGGCTATAAAATTACAACATGTAGGTAAGTGTACAGGGGTAATAAAGGGTACAGAAATGTTTAAAAGGGTATATAAAATATATCAGGAGAGCCCCTGCAGCAGGCACATTTTCCATGGATGCACATCCCCATGGTGGGTCTGCCAATCTGTCCCAAAGGGAGGAGGGGTCAGTCCTCCTCCCTGAGTGGCTGCCAGCTTCCAGGCCCCTGGCAGAGTGGGAAGGGGCACCTCAGCACCTCCTGGAAATCCATCCCCATCAGGCCAAGAGCAAATATCCCCCACCCGGAATGCAAACATTGATATCCCACTGCTGTGGCCAGACTCCAGCAGGTCACTTGGGAATGATGCTCACCAAACCCCAGTGATGCTGCTGCCTGTGTCTGCCTCCTCTTTTGCCATATTTTGAACAGAGTTTGTGAAAATATGCATTATACAGCACTGTATAACACACGTAAGGAGACACTGGAGCATGAGGCAAAGAGCTGTTCCCATATTGATTTGAATTCTCCCAGCCACACCGCCGCTCCCATAAATTCCTGTGACCGAGGGAATCTGTATTTCAAAACACACATTAGAAAAAATATAATTGAAATGGAGAGACCAAGATAAATTTGTGTTATCAGGTGCAGTTACCAAGGCAGTAAATCATTGTCACAGTGTAAGCTCTTATCCATATTTCCATATTAACACCAAACTCGGGCTCGGGGCTGGCGCTGCTGCACAGAAAAGGGATCAGCACGTCCTGACGCTGTCTGGAGGTGGTGGCTGACACCAGGGACTGAGTGGAGCCAGCACTGTGTCCTTGTCCCCATGGGATTTGTCCCCATGCTGGAGCTGCTCTGCGGCGCTGGGGGAGTGAACGCCCCAAGCTATCCCCATCCCCTTGCAGCTCATCCATGGAAAAGCTTGGCACCCAGGGTGGATTGACACAAGGGTGTGACCCAGGAGGAGCTGTGACCTTGATGGCAGTCCCAGCCTGCCCAGGGGACAGGCAAAGGGCAGCAAGCCTCTCGCTCTCCATGCTCAAATCTCAGAGTAACCCCAAAGGCTTGGCACAAAACTTAAACCAAGGATCCGTGCTGGCAGGAAATGCAAATCCCTAACCCTAGACACCCTGGAATGATGGTCCTGGTGCCTCTGCCCTCCAAGCCTCCCTCTCCACAAACACTATCCCTCTCGTAATCCCTGTCATGCCATGGCTTCCCCACAGCACCTCTCAGAGGATCCTGGCCATCAGCAATCCCCTGCCACTCACCAGGCCCTTTTCTGAAGGACTCTGCATGGCTCGGGGAGGCTCATGGGATCAGCCATGCATTCCATGACAGCCCCTCTGCATCCCCAACCCAAAAAAAGACCCAGTTAAGGTCTCTGATTGTGTAGGAATCTGCTATAAATACCAATAAAAGGAGCCAACATTTGGTTCTACTTGAGATAATGTTTTGGCCACGGCTGTGCCTCTTTACAGGCAGGACATTAAAGCCTGCAGAAGGCTCTCCAATAAACACCCTCATCTTTAGAGGACTCAAAGCCTCACAAGAAAAGCTGGATCTGATTGATGCTCATTAAAGTAAAGCTGAGATAATTCTCCCCTAAAATAAGTTGCCACTAGGAATGCATTGATGGTGTCACCATTTTTCCTCTCATTTTTCCTCTCATTCCCTCACTTTGGCTGGAAGAGGAGAACACACACATTTCAGCAGAGAGAATGCTATAAAACGAAGAAGTAATTTTTGGGCAAACTGTCAAGGTTTCATTCCAAACCCTCAATCTCTTTGTTGTAACCCAATGGTTTTCCGGTAAAACCTGTTGGCTCCCGACAGGGATTCTTTTTTTTTTTTTTTTTTTTTTTGTGCTACTGGGTCAGCACTTTCCTTGCATAATGTACCAGCAAATGACTGTTCTCTGCCCACATTCCAATGTCTTTGGAGGAATGGGATGCAGTCACAGAGTCTGTGCTTCCCATGCAGGGCCTGTCCCCACTGAATGGAGGAGAGGAATAGTGAAGGCACCGGCATAAAAATCATCATTAAAAAAACGACAGCGGCTGCTCCTGCCCCTGTGTGCTGAAAATTCCACTACCCAGCCATTATTCCATCGTATCCTGGTAAATCTGAAGAGACAATCTATTCCTAGAGCAGCCCTGGCCTGAGCTGAGACAACCCCTATGATTAGTTTTATTCTGCCTGAACCCAAAAGAAATTGCAGGGGGTGATCCTGCTGGATGGGATCTTTCCATTACCTGCAGTCATCTCCATAAAATACCTGAGGAGACTGCAGGAAGAGCTTTTCCCTGTCTGCAGCTTCCTCCTGCAGAGCAGCAGAGGGGCAGTTCCGATCTCTGCTCTCTGGGACAGGACAGGACCCAGGGAATGGCTGGAGCTGGACCAGGGCAGGCTCAGGCTGGAGATCAGGGAAAGGTTCTTCTGTCCCCAGAGGGTGCTGGCACTGCCCAGGCTCCCCAGGGAATGGTCCCAGCCCCGAGGCTGCCACAGCTCCAGGAGTGTTGGGATGCACAGGGTGGGATTGTTGGGGGCTCTGGGAAGGGACAGGAGCTGGATTTGATGATTCCTGTGGGTCCATTCCAGCTCAGGATATTCCAGGAATCTGTGATTCCATTATTTCAGCCTGACATGATTTGAACAGCCTGACATGATTTGAACAGCCTTGAGCCTGACATGATTTGAACGTGATCTTTAACACTGAAAGTGGATTATCTTGGGGGCAAACCTTTGGAGAAACCACAATCCCTTCTGAGCCAAACCGAGGCAGGGGATGGGATACACTCGGAATGTCTCTTTTTATTTTCCAGTGGACAACAGAAAACCCTGAGGACACTCTGGAACTTCTCACAGCAGAACAAACACGTGGTAGGGGGTTATTTATTTTTGATGGGCTGGCCAAGGCCCAGAAGCTCCATCTGTTCTCCTGCACCTCCCCATGCTGGAGCCAACCCACCCATTGCCCCCTTCCCTTCCCTTGGACTCTTGGAAAATTTATTCCCCTATTTCCTGCCTGCGTAGAAAAAAAACAAAAGAGAAACTTGCTGATTGATTTGAGTCTCCAGAAGTCCCTGTCATCTTGTTTGATGACTTCATTGCAGGAATGAAATAGGCAAGGGAAAAGCAATGTTTTCAAAACAATTTGGAGCAAGAGCAGGAAGGTGGTAGGAGGGGAGCCACGGGAAGTTGATGGCCTTTATTCCTCAATTCCCATGTTGTGCCTGCCTTGCCGCAGGCGATGGAGAGAAAGCAAAATTGTTGTGATTCTTATTAGCTTTTATTTTATACAGCCTGCTCCACGCTCTGCGGGGTTTCCAGCTGGAGCCGCAAATCAGAGGCGCAGTTGGTGCCCACCCGGCCACCTCAGCATCTGCTGATGTCCCACCCTTCTACAGGGAGGGGCCTCGTGTTGTGGGGCTGGTCACAGGTGGGGTGGCTGCTTGGGGGACCCTCCTGCCCTGCTGGCAGGACACACACCGGGGATGATGGGGTGTCTGATGTTCTATGAAGGTGTAACCCACAGTGTGTATCCCATCACCATCTCCAGGAGCTCTTAAACCAGCTGGGGCAGAGCTCTTTACCCTCAGCATGAGCCAGCCCTGAGAACACCCTCCGGGGGCCATCTCTGCTCATGGGCCATCCAGGGCTCTGGGAATGAGCCATGGAATTCCATCATCCCATTGGGAGATGCCCCCAATGCCCAGACAGGAGGAACTGCACATCCCTACTGGCACAGAAACTGAGGCTCTGGGACACTGGGACACTTGTGCCACTGCATTCCCAGAGGAGAGGAGCTCCACAGCCACCCCTGGAGCTGCAGAGACGGACTGGAGCTGTGTGCAGGATCAGCGCTTGGACGAGAGCACATCCATCAGTGCAACGGGGCTGCAGCACCACCCTGCCCTACAGGCTGTCAGGCTGTGCTCTCACTCTGCCACTCTGAGCTCTTGTTTCTCTATTATTGCCTTTATTGTAATTTTCCCTATTAAATTGTAGTTCTGACTTAGAATCTCTCACAACGTATTTGTGTCGGGGCTTGCTTTCAAACTAGCCTTGGTGGCACATCACCCACCCACTCTGGGAGCTGAGAGATCATCCCCAGCTCTGCTCCCTGCTACAAAAGCCATCTTGGATGAAAATCATTGGGAGAATGGCCACTGTGAGGGAGCCCAGGCTGCAGCAGCCATGGCCAAAGCTCTCCCACAGCCCTTGGCTCCCTGAGGGGCAAACAGGAGCCCTGGATTGTCCCAGCTCTGCTGGGTGTTTGTGTCCAGCTGCTCTTCTCTCCTACCAGACAAGGTTTCAGCCTGGAGAAGGTAAAGCTCTGGGGAGACCTCAGAATGACTTCCAGTACCTCAAAGGGCTCCAGGAGAGCTGGAGAAGGATTTTGGACGAGGTTTTGGAGGGACAGAAAAAGAAGAATGACTTCAGACTGCTAGAGGGCATGGATAGATGGAATATTGGGAAGGAATTTATCCCTGTGAGGGTGGGGAGGCCCTGGCACAGGGTGCCCAGAGAAGCTGTGGCTGCCCCTGGATCCCTGGCAGTGCCCAAGGCCAGGCTGGACATTGGGGCTGGGAGCAGCCTGGGACAGTGGAAGGAGTTGCAACAATGGTTTTTAAGATCCCTTCCAACCCAAACCCTTCTAGGATTTCAAATTCACTGTGGGGTCACCCAGAGCACCTGGAGTATTCCTCTCTCCACCCTGGCAATGTTTGTGCTCAGCCTTTCCTCAGCCTTTGACTCTCCAACTGCTCCACACCCCGGAGCTACAATTCCCAAGTGCTGTCACAGGTGATTTGGGCAGGGGGGAATAACAAAAATACCAGGCTCCATTATTTATTCCTTCTATTGGCACCGTGGGAGGTAGCAAAGGGGTGAAAGGGGCTGTGTGCTCCAGGGAGTGGATGAGGCAGACGGGAGGGGTGGGAGAGGGAAGGAACAAAGGGCAGCAAAGAGGCTGGTTTTTTTCAGTCCTCATCTCCAGGCAGGCGGGGGGGGGGGGGTGAATTCTAAAGGAACACAGGTGGGATTTGCACTGGAAGGATATACCTGGCTGTGGGGTGGCAGTACCTCCTTCTGTTGAAAATACACCATTTTAAAAAAATTTGTGTAACTTTCGTCAGAGATTTTGTTCACCTTTGCCCTGGGGAAAAGGCACTGAAGTTTTTTTCCCAGGACATTGTTCCACCAGGTGAGGCCTGAGGAGCTTCACAGCTCAACAGAGCGGGAGGGACAGGAGAGAAGGGACATCAGTGACCATCAGTGAAATCAGTGACCATCAACCCACAGTGACCATCAATGGACATCAGTGACCATCAGTGACCATCAACAGTGTCCATCAGTGACCATCAATGGCCATCAGTGACCATCAACAGTGGCCATCGTGTGGACCATCAGTGACCATCAACAGAACATCAGCCCCAATCCTCCCCCCTGGCATGGTCAGACACTCCTGCTCTGGGAACAGAGAGATGAGGAGCAGGACCTGATCAGCATCGGAGGGGAACAAATCCAGATCCAACAGGAACCCAAATGCTGAGAACTGCACAACGTTGGACCAATGAACATTGAACCAATGGAGTTCTCTGGGTTTGACTGGATAAAGTTTAGGGGAAATCTTGTACAATCCATGTGTGATGGAATGATTTTCTCTGCACACCCAGGCTGTGTGTGAATGAAATTATTTCTGTGGCACATCCTGGCCAGAAAATAAAGTAACACCTTGACTCTCTAACATTAAAAATGTTGTTGGAGAGTTTTCATTTTTTCTGCAGTCCCTCTCCAAGAAGCTGTCCCCAGGAGTGTGGCTTTTGTGACACCACAGGTACAGCTCCCAGTGAAGGACACAGCCATGGGAGCACTGGGAATGGGGTTTTACCTCTGCCCTCAGCGGGATGTTGCAGAAACCAATGATTGCTGCTCCTGAAAATCTGCTTCTCCTCCCCTCCAGGTCATTGCAGAGAGCTGGCACAGAGCCTGGATTCGTGCACGGGACTTGCACACCCCACTCAAACAGGGAAAAATTCCTTCTCCCACCCTAAACAGCAAGGAACTCAAAAGCAACCATAAATATGTCAGTGCTCCACTTTCTTTTTAGGATTAAAAAAAAATCTCGAGAAGACACATTTCTTAATAATCACTCCAGTGCAGGAGATAGGAGGTGAATTATGCTAATTGCCAGCAGAAGGCTAATGCTTCTTTATCCCAGCAAATTCCAGTGTGCTCCCAGACGCTTTTCCACCTGACATTCAGTCACGTGTTTTTAGGGAAGTATGCTGGCAAAGGAGGGAAATTATTTTTCAGAGCAGAATTATTGGATTTTGATGCTAAACGAGGCAGGAAGTAAACCTCGAACAGAGGATTAAAGGGCAGAGCTTCTTCCAGTGAAGGAAACATGGTGAGATTCCTCAGGAAAATTCTGCAGGCTCAGGAGTGACAAAGCCATGGAAAGAAACTTCAACACCCTTCCCCAGGGCAAAGGCAAACAAAACCTTTGACTAAAGTTACATCCAAAATTTTAAACTGGTGTATTTTCCAACACAGGCACAGCCATAGCTTCTCTGGGCAACTTTCTTTGGGCAACCACCCTCACAGAGAGGAGTTTTTTAGCTCAGGCAATTTCTCTTTCTGCTCAGGATTCCCAGCTCAGAGCCTGAGCTGCCAGCACCGAGTCTCCTCTTCTTTATTTAATAATTACTGAGCCTTCAGACTCCCTGAACAAATCCCTGCTGTGCCCCATGAGATCAGCCCGAGGCTGCTGTGCTGGCTCCACCGTGGATAGAAACCCTGGAAATAATGCACTCCAACCGCTCGTGCAGGCTGCTGCAGGGAGCATTTCCAAGGCATTTCCTTCCACAGGGAGAGATCCATTTCCTTCCTCGTTACCTGGCTTTGTGCAGAGGCTCTGGGCTCTGCATCCACAAGCAGCCCCTGCTTCCAGCATGCCCAGGCTGCGTTTTGGGAAAGGCCACAGATGGGTATTTACAAGCAAAATATCACACGTTCCTAACAGAGAACAGATTGGGGGTCCTTGGGGATTGCACAGGACAAAAACACATGGGACAGACACAGATTGAGAAAACAGAGAAATAAAAAGGGTGAGTGATCCCCTGCTGCTGCTGCTGCCACCAGGAATGTGTGGTCCAACACCGAGATGCCTTCACTCCGCTTTTACCTACAGCACATTAAGTTCTCTTGGCCTTATCAGGGAGGCTCTGTGATTGTTCTGGAGTTTTTTTAACCCGTGGAATTGGATTCAGAGAGATCCTGGCTGAGGATCCTGGTCCTCCTGAGGGTGGGGAGGCCCTGGCACAGGGTGCCCAGAGAAGCTGTGGCTGCCCCTGGATACCTGGCAGTGTCCAAGGCCAGGCTGGACATTGGGGCTGGGAGCAGCCTGGGATGATGGATGGTGTCCCTGCCCATGACAGGAGTGGCACTGGATGGGTTTTAAGTTCCCTCCCATCCCAAACCATGCACAAAGGTAAAATCAAATTGAACAAAGATAAAGTGAAAGATAAAGAACCCCTCGGGGAAAGGCAGACTGGCTTTTGTTCCAAAAAAGTTTATGGGTAACAGTGGAGGTCAGATGGGCAGTTCCTTATTCGGACAGTGCTTCTGCCCAGTGCCCTGGAACAGGGGACACTGACGCTGTGCTGAAGTGACACATTTATTGCCATAATTTAATGTCAGCTCCAAAGAGATCGGATTTTTCCCAGCACTTCGTATTCTGGCGAGAGAGTGGGGCTGACGAGGTCTGATGCAAAGGCGATGAAAAATGTGCGAGATCTCCATAAAGTGAAGCAGTCAGCTTTAAGGTTGAGCTGGATGAACTGCTCTGAGGATTTATGGTGTGGAAGGCTACGGCAACTCCCGAAATGACTGCTGCAGGAAAGAGGAAGGGACTCCAGCATGGGTGAGGGAGGGCAGCATCCAAACCGGGCTCATCTTTCATGGATTGCTCTGGACAAGTCTGTGTTCAAAAGTCACTCAGGAGAGTAAGAGCCATCACCTTTAAATCAGACTGATATCTCATTAATGATAGACTCGGAATGATGGAAGGGTTTGGGTGGGAAAGGAGCTTAAAACCCATCCAGTGACACCCCTGCCATGGGCAGGGACAGCTCCCACTGTCCCAGGCTGCTCCCAGCCCCAATGTCCAGCCTGGCCTTGGGCACTGCCAGGGATCCAGGGGCAGCCACAGCTTCTCTGGGCACCCTGTGCCAGGGCCTCACCACCCTCACAGGGAGCAATTCCTGCCCAATATCCCATCTAAATTTACCCTCATTCATCTTAAAGTCATTCCCCCTTGTCCCGATACTACAAGTCTTGGTAAAAAGTCTCACCATCTTTCTTGAAAATGCCCCTGTTTATACTGAAACACCTCAATAAGTTCACCCCAAAGCTTCTCCTGTCCAGGTGAACAATCCCAGCTCTCCCAGCCTTCCCTCCCAGCAGAGCTGCTCCATCCCTCTGCCCATCCTGGAGCCTCCTCTGGGCTCTCTGCAGCAGCTCCAGCTCCTCCCTGTGCTGGGCCAGCACTGCATGTGGGGTCTCACCTGGGCACAGGGGCACAATCCCAATCCCTTTCCACGCTGGGGTCAGCCCCAGACAGGGCTGGGATCAGTGCAGAAATCTCTCTCCAGGTTTCCATACCCCAAAAGCTCTGTTAATACAAGAGAGGGAGAAAAAGGTCTGTCCCTGTCCTGCCAACACCTACACAGACCCTGCAAACATCAAAAGACAGAGTGAACTGTCCCCATGGGGCTCATGGAGGGGACCCTGTCACCCTCCCTGCCACCCACCTCCTTGGGGCTCCTGGGACACTTGACCCTGCTCGCTTCAGTGAGGACACACCTAAGGACCAGCTTGTCCTTTGCCATTCCATCACATTCCAACCAGCAACGTGAGCAGAAGGGAAGAAAATCTCCTATTTTTAGCAGGAAAAAAAGAGCAAATTTGCAGCATTACCTAATCCAGAACATTTGTGGGACTGATTTAATCAGTTGGCTGTGAAACCCTGATGTGGGAGGAAAGATAAAGCCAATGAGCTCTCCCTTCCCATTCCCAACCCCACAGGTATATCCATGAAATTCCAATGGAATGCATGGATTCTGGAGGTGGTGAGCTGGGCAAAACCTGCCTGGGGTTAATAAAAGTTTTACCAGAATAACACATTTAGTTGATCTGAAGGTGTGTAAATAGTGATGGGAAGTTTTCCCCAAAGTTATCCTTAAAGTAATCCTCAAAGTACCCTGCAAGCCCTTCTTGGGTGGCCACCAATTTGTATGGATATCGTGGAATTCTTAGGCTTGGCAGTCAAAAATGGGAGCATGTCCTTGCCCAGGAATTTGGTAATTACCCATGGAATAGAAACATTTAGGTCAGGAAAGAGTTCCAAGGTCATTGAGTTCAGTTTTTGCTCAATCCCCACCTTGTCACCCAGCCCAGGGCACTGAGTGCCAGAGCTTTGGACACCTCCAGGCATGGGGACTCCACCGCCTCCCCGGGCAGCCCCTTCCCATGGAACCCATCCCGAAATGACATCCTGCCCCGGGAGCTCCCTGCCTGGGGGTCACACCTGGGGATCAGGGACAAATCCATCCCAAGGAGGGAAAAAGCTCTGGACAACCTGGTCTCTCCAGGAAGAGAATGAGATGAGCTTTAAGATCCCTCCCAACCCCAATCCTGTGATTCTCCTCCCCTCTCCAGCTTTTGGGAGGATAAAAAGCTGTCCCTGTGCTTTCCTAGGGTCAGGATCCCAGGGCGGTTCTCCACTGGCTGCAGGAGGTACCAGAAGGAGCAGGGAGGGGCTCTGGAGTCTGACCATCCCCACATCCACAGGGAAGATGTTTTGTACCTGGCATCCCAAAAATCCTCTCAGTTAAAACCCTACTCAGCAACACCTGCCAGTTGCCCAAAATGCAAATTTTGCAGGCAGACGATATTGATATGCACTGACATTCCACAGGGGGCTGGGGGAGCTGGGAATTTGCCAGAAATAGGCAGCTCTTACTTCTGCTTAAAACTCACATTTCATCTCACATTCAATTATCAAACACGGGATGTATTTTTAGCAGCTGGCATTAGGAGAGCGCTGTCACTTTTGTTCCAGCCTGACTAGAAAGTTGCGTTTACGGGAAGACTTGGAAGAGTTTGTGCCTGCTCCCATTCCAAAACCGGGAAAGGGGAGCGAGGAGAGGCTTGGCAGGTAACTCTAGACCCCCAAAATGAAAGCAATGGGTGCTGAGGCTGGTTCGGGGGGTGGGGATGTGATGCAGAGCCGGCAGGGATGAGGCTGCTGTTGACAGGGACATTGTTAACGGGATAACGGCGCTCAGGATTCAGGGACCTGCCCGCCCCTGCTGCGGCAGCAGGAGATGAAGCAGTTTGGCAGAAATCTGTCAGAAATTCATGGCTCTAATCCCGCCCTTGGAGGTCCCCATCCTCCCGAGGTGCCACGGCCCCCCAGCCTTCCCTCACCTGGGGGGTTTGCGTTGCAAGAGCCGGATGGCACAAGGCTTTTAGGGGAAGTTGTTAAAGCCTCTTGTTTCCATCACCCTTTCACAATGCGCCTTTTATTCTGCTGGGAAGGCGAACCAGCCCGGTGAATGCTCGGGATTAGACTGGAAAGAAAGAAAACAAAAGGAAGCTGTTTCCCGGGTTCGGAGCGTTCGGAGCCGCCGTTGTGGCGAGTCCCCGCTCCTCGCCAGGTGTTTTGTTGAGTTCAAGTAAAACATCAAAGTCCATTATCTCCCCCGCCTTGCCCTCAGCTCCTCGAGCCCGGCGCACAGCACAAAATTAATTTGGTTTATTCCAGCACACGCGATAGCCGCCTATCTTCCCCGACTCCCCGGCTGCAAGGAAACAAATTTCCTCCTTAAGCACTTTCCACTTGACCTGCTCTTTTCTCCACGGAGAAAATTGAGGTCAGGGAGCCGCTGCTGTTCAGCCGCTGCCGCTCTCCGGGCGCTCCGTGCCCGGCACGGGTGCGGGGTCCCTGCTCCGATGTCCCAGCCGGGCTCCCTCCCGCTCCCGCGGGACCCCGGCGCATTTCGGGAGGCAGCGGCTGCATCTCCCACTTGGCCCAATTATTTTTTAAGCCTCTCCTGTTCTTCTGGAGAGGCCTGGAAATAGAAGCAGAGCTGCCGGGAGATTTCGGACAGGTCACGTGCTCAGCATCCCATTAGCAGGCAGATGTTTGTGGGCTGGAAAAGCAACAGGAGAGGGATTTGTCTCCACGCTTTCCTCCTTTTTTTTTTTTTTTTTTTTTCTTTTTTTTTCTTTTATTTCTTGCTAGAAAGTGAGCACAGAAAAGTGATTACCGAAAAGTGAGCACCGAAGAGTGAGCACCGACCCCTGAGCCCCCCACGCCCTCCCTGCCTTGGGCTGCGAGGCACATGGAGGGGACGAGCGGCCACTTCCAGCCCATGGGACAGGACCTCAGCTTCCCGACCAGCTGGATAAGGGATTTGGTATGGCCTCCCATCCCAGGGCTGTTCCCCAGATGTTTGTCACATGCTGGGTGGGCACAGGAAGCAGAGCAGAACGTCTCAGCCCATTCCCGGTGTCACCATGCAGGCTGTGACACGGGCTCTGTGACACGGGGACACGGGCTATGGCCGTGCCAGCTCCACCTGCCTGGATTGTCCTGGCACTGCCCCAGGGCTCCCAGCCCTACGGACTCCACCCAGCATCCTCACCCGCACCCCCGGGCAGGCGTGAAAGGAGGGCAGTGCTGCCCCTGAGGCACGGGGTGACAGCAGCTCCCGCAGCTCCGGGCCCCATCTGCTCCAGGGGAGAGCACCGTGTCCACTCAAGCTCCTGCAGCCTCTCCTGGACTGGTTTTGGAGGGTGGGGCAGGGATTTCTCCCTTCCAGAGCAATTCTCCTTCTTTTCTTGCTGCTTGCAGCTCAGGGTGAAGGTGAGGAGGAAATGGAGGCCCAGGCCAGCTCCCAGGGCTGAGGGGGCTGGAGCTCTGAGCCATGGGAAGGAGGGTCATTCACTGGGCAGGGCTGGATCTGGGACATGGGAAGGAGGGTCATTCATTGGGCAGGGCTGGAGCTCTGGGCCATGGGAAGGAGGGTCATTCACTGGGCAGGGCTGGAGCTCTGGGCCATGGGAAGAGGTCCATTCACTTGGGCAGGGCTGGAGCTCTGAGCATGGGAAGGAGGTCATTCATGGCAGGGCTGGAGCTCTGGGCCATGGGAAGGAGGGTCATTCACTGATCAGGCTGGAGCTCTGGGCCATGGGAAGGAGGGTCACCCACTGGGCAGGGTTGGAACTCTTGAGCCATAAGAGGGGAGGTGACCCCCCCCAGCACATGGGAGAGACCCATAGTGTGTGTGAAACCTGTCCTGCTTGCAGTTTCTCCATCCCTGAGACCAGCAGGGGTGAAGAGAAATCCAATTTTAAAGCACAGATATTGGAGAGAGTCTTTGGGTCTTCCAGCTGAGGGGGAAGAGTTTGGTCTTGGGCAAGGGGAGGGTCATGATCTTGCATTTTCATTACCCTGCTCTGACAGACTCACCAGGTTTGTTCAGCCTCCCACAGGCTCTATGGAGGGGCAGAGTGGTCGCTGTGGGGTCCAGACCCCACCAGGATGGGCTCAACAGGCAGGACCAGGAGCTGCTGCAGTAATTGTTGCTTCAGGAGCCCGTTAATGGGGATATGCAAATTGCGGCAGCGCTGATGCATCGGTGCCAGATGTGCACCTCTAATGGGTGCCAGCTCAGCGCTCCCGGCACTCCTTGATTCCCATTTATTTACTTCGTGGAGGTACCTAGAGGACCAAAACAAGGCCAAAGCCTTGGGCTAACTCCCTGCAGAGCAGGTGAGTCCCGAGAGAGCTCCGAGATTGGGTGGGATTGGTGGAGTGTCCTGGCAAGGAGCTGGATCCTCCCGGGTCCCTTCCAGCTCTGGGTGTTCTGTAATTCTATGATTTCCTTCAGAAATGGGCAAGATCCACCCCTTCCCAACTGATACACAGAGGGGGAAAAACTGGGATATCATCATTTCAACAGAGAAAAATGAAGTAAATAAAATGAGATAAATAAAGGAGAAAAATGTGGTTAATCACGGAAGCATCAAGCTGAAGGCAGCAGACTTCTTGCCCAGTCCAAGGGTGACGCTGCTGCATTTTACCTGTTCTCAAACAAGCTCTTGCATTTCTGAGGTACCAGGTGAGCATATTTCCCCCTAATTCCCACGTCTGATTATCGATTTCCAGGGAAAACTCCCTGCCTTGCCAGTACCCGGAGTAAGATGCAGTGAATAATTCCCAAGAAATTATTTTCGTGGCAAATCCAGTCCTTTCCCTCTGCTCCCGGAACACGCACACAAAAACTAATTGTGGTTTCTTTGTGCTGGAAATGATTCCGCACCTCGGCCGGTGATTTTGAGCGTTTGCTTTTTTTCGCAAACGTGTGAGCTGATTTTGAGAGGAGCTCTCCCGTCAGTGCCGGATATTTGCATCCGGATAATTGTGAGTCGTTCTCATCGCCTTCCTTTCTCCCCTTTCGCGGCAAAACAAACCCACCTGGAAGCGACAGCCAGGGAAGCAGCAGAGAGTGGCTGCCAAATAGTTCCTGCCTTCGCTCTGAAGGATTTGCTGAGGCCACCGCTCTCTGAGCCTCCCGAGCCACACAAAGGCCGCGCTGCCAAAGGCTAATAAAGACGCCTAAGTGCTGAGTGCATCCTAATTACCTATCAGCTCGTTTGCAAAAGCACCAGCAGTTAAAAGGCAGCAAACGAAACGATCCCGGCCTTCCCCCGGCTTCCCACGTAATGAACAAACACACCGCCCGTGGCGAGCTCGCAGGAACAGATCTTTCATTACGATAAAAGAGCCTTAACCTTGACCAGCCGCTCTGCTCTGCCTTCGTGGCACTTGTTCCGCAACTCAAACAGTTTGTTTTGCAGCCCCTTGATTCCCACAAAACGCTACAAAAGCAAGCATTTCTTATTCAATAGATGCAGACGAAGGTTTTTTTTTTTTTTTCGTATTTCTTCAGATCTTTCTCGAGCAGCTTAGAGCGGAAAGTGTCTGGCATAAATTCCTGATTGCATTATTAATGTGGAAAAGGGAACATCTGAAGTTAATCTATTCCACTAATGGGTGCTATATAATACATTAAGTCAGGTTAAGCGTGTGATATAATAAAGATCTGCCGCATGAGATATTCTGAGATCACTGATTTAAGCATAATGGTTATTTTGGTCAATGGTTATAGATTTTTAATAGAATTCCCGTCTGAGTGCTGGCTGAAAGGGGAGGAATCTCATTCTGGACCAAAATGGAACAACCCCTTGTGACAGTCCTGGGGCAGTTTTGGGACACCACGATATGAAAAGAGTCTAAAGCATGCAAAGGAGGGATAAAAGGATGGGAAAGGGTCTGGAGGGGCCATACGAGGAGCAGCTGAGGGCACTTGGAGTGAAGAGGAGGCTGAAGGCAGAGCTCATCCCAATTCAAACAGCCTCCTCTTGAGGGGCAGTTCCAATTTCTGCTCTCTGTGACAGGGACAGGACCCAGGGAATGGCTGCAGCTGGGCCAGGGCAGGCTCAGGTTGGAGATCAGGGAAAGGTTCTTCTGTCCCCAGAGGGTGCTGGCACTGCCCAGGCTCCCCAGGGAATGGTCCCGGCCCCGAGGCTGCCAGAGCTCCAGGAGCATTGGGACAGCACTGCCAGGGATGCACAGGGTGGGGATTTTGGGATGTGTGGGCAGGGACAGGAGCTGGATCAATGATCTCTGTGTGCCCCTTCCAGCTCAGGATATTCCAGGAATATTAATACTTCTGTTTTCCCCAGAACAAGCTCCCTGCCGATTTCTAAAATATTTGTATTAAAAGAATCAAAACACAGATTTCGAGCATCTGACCAAGGTGATCAGAATTTCTTGGTGCTCGTATGACTCGATTCAAATGTCAGCTCAGAAGGTGAGGGAGACTCTGGGCTGGTCTGTAATTCACAAGGAAAAGGAATATATGAGGAAAATTAGTATACAAAGAAATGCATCAACTGTGCTCCAAGACATTTTTTTTCCTTTTTCTGTCTAGATCAACAAAACTGAACATATTTCACCCTGGAGGAAGGGCCGCCTCCTGGATTCCAAAGGGATGAATAAGCAGATCCATTTCAAGGGCTCCATGGGCAGCAGGATTACCCTGAGCACTGCGTTGCAGTTCCCATTTTTCCTGCAACAAAAGCACAACGATCAGCTCGGCTCAAACCAAATTAATGGGATGCTCGGACAAAACTGTTTTCCCATACTATATTCCTTGATATCCTAGGAAAGAAAATCAAAACCATTCTCAAGCAGGGTGAAACTCCCATGGGCTGCACAATTGCAGAGAATGTTTGGTTTATTCTGTGCCAAATTTTCCTGTGTGGATCCTGATAGCTCCCAGCAGAGCCAGGCAGAGGGAGGATGGGGAACCCATCCAGGGATCCTTGGGTTCAGCTTTCACAGTCGTTCCTGCCAAATGCCAGGCTCCCCGTCCTCTGCCAGGAATGTTGGGGTGACACAGCCACGAGAGGAACAGAACACCTGGAAAAGGCACCAAAGCCTTGGGGAGGGTGTAGGATTCTTTATTAACAGAGGGAATCTGTGGCTGGGATTGTCCCACAGCCCCAGCATTGCCACACCTCTGTCACTAATCCCAGCGTGCTCCAAACCCCAATGTCCAACCTGGCTTTGGTCACTTCCAGGTGCTCTGGGCACTCTGTGTTGTTTTTCCCCTCATTTCGGTGACAATATCACTTATTTGAGACAGCTTGAGCTGCACCAATTGCAGTTTTCATTTTGGACTTGCGACCTGCAAAATAAACTGGGGTTGGATTTAGAGCTGGTGGAGAAAATCTCCCCCAGGCTCTCAAAAACAGAAAGAGGAAAAGGACAAGAACTCGGGACCAAAAGACTAGAAGAAAATCAGCAATCAGCACCCACCTCTTTGGCCAACTAGGGCTGACAAACCAAGGGCTGCAGAGCTCTCCTGTCCCCCAGGACGTGTTTACCAGGGGCTGACATCCACTGGGGAGGTGATTGATACTGATTGGAATTGTTATGCAAATACTCTTTGCTGCTCCCATCCCTACAGATTCTCTCCGGTTCTGACAGTGGCCTGAGGCCTGACCCCTTCCCTTCCCTT
>CM019222.1:1212528-1227168 GCA_009741485.1 Malurus cyaneus samueli
CCTTTTCTCCAGGCTGAGCCCCTTTCCCAGCTCCCTCAGACATTCCTGGTGCTCCAGACCCTTCCCCAGCTCCGTTCCCTTCCCTGGACACACTCCAGCCCCTCAACGTCTTTCTTAAAGTCAGGAGACATGCCAGGGAATTTTTGATGCATCTTCCCACCAAGCCCTGGGCTGTGCCCTCTCCCTGTGCCTCCATTCTTTTGATGGATCAAAACCACCCAGAACAACCCATTTCCAACACTGGCAAGTTCTTGGTTTAAATGAAGCCATATCCAAAATGCTCCTGACTCACTCCAAGTGTATTCCAAAACCTCTGTCCTCTCCAGCCACACTCACCCTCCTGTTCTCCATCCCCACTGAGCTCTGCTTGGGAATGGGATGCCATTCCACCTCATGATTGCCAGGACAGCTGGGAAGAAGGAGCAGGGCTCACACTGTGGAGGACACAGAGCAGGGAATGGGCAGAAGCTGTGCCAGGCTCAGGGCACTGGAAAGAGGCTCAGAGTGTCCTGGGGTGATTTATTCCAGAGCACACCACGTTAACCACCAGTAAAGAAGGCTCAGATGCTCCTGCTGCTCATTCCTTTCTGGCCTCCAGCTCCTTGTTACATTTGTCCTAACGGAAATATCGACCTGACCAGGAATGATTGATGAGGGAAAACACAGAGCTCAACTGAGCTTTTCTTCCCTTCCAAACGGGACTTTCAGCAGGAGCTCCAGTTCAGGGGTGTCTCTTAGAAGGACATAACCTCATTGCATTTTCCTCATTCGTGAAGATGATGACAGAAGGATGAGATGTTTAATCTTTAAAGATGAAGCAACGCTCACTTCATCCCTCGTGGAGACTTTTGGGTTTATTTCAGCTGGAAATTTGGTATTGGGGATGCAAGCCTCAGCTTGCAAAACCAATGGCATAAGAACAGCCAGGCTTTATGCTGAAAATAACACGAAAAAGCCCACCAGGAGAGAAGCTTGCAGCTGAAAATGACTGCAGTTCCCTCCTTTTTAATGTTTTTCACCATCACCACTGTTGTCAGTCATTGTTAGGTATTAAATTGCATAAAATACAAGCTCTTGGAACCAAACATCAGTGCTTATCAGCCTATGTCAAAAGTCAATTTTTTCTTTACAGCAATTTCGCCTGGAAATTACTTCTGGGGAGCTGCTCACTGCGGCTCAGCCCCAGCTCCAGAGGCACAGGGACAGGAGCCACGCTATTTTCCCTTCTCCCCACATCCTGCAGGCTGGCTTTAGAATCATGGAATGGGTTGGGTTGGGAGGCACCTTAAAGTTCATCCCATTCCATGCCCTGCCCCTTCTCCTGGATCAGTTTTTTTAAGCTCCATTCAACCTGGGTTTCCCTTAAGAAGAAAAAGCCCCCATCAGGTTTGACTTTCACTTTAGAAGGCTGAGGACGGGTGATATGTGAAGTCTAAATTACTAAATAAGCACCTACAGCCATAGGCATGGGGAAATAAAAACTCTGGGGGGATTTATACTGTTAATAAAGCCCTGTGAGTGTGTGCCTGGCAAACAGCTTGTGAATTAACCTAACAAAAAACCACAGGGCCTTGATAAATTGCACCTGGGTTGAAAGGGAAAGAGCAGAGATGGGTTGAGCTGCCTGCTGCCTGCAGAATTACGATGGATGTAATTCCTTTATGGCATCAGCATCCCGTGGCTGGGACACAGAGCTGTGGGTGATCTGCAGGGTGTTGGGTTTCCACCACCTCTGCGTGGTCCAGCTTCCATCACACCTCACAGAGCTCAGGGGGTGGAAAGTCCAGACTAAACTTTCCCTGTCAGCTTTGACAGAGATGGAGGTGAAGCTTTCCAGAATGGAAGAAAAGGTGATAATGTTGAAATATGGCATTGTTGTGTGGGGCTGTCTTTTATTTAAGCCCCATAAAACACTGCCTGAAATGCAGTGAGAATGGAAAGGCCCCTGATGAGGAGGTTCATGTAAATAGAACCATGGAATGGCTGGGGTGGGAAGGGACCTTAAATCCCATCCAGTGCCACCCCTGCCATGGGCAGGGACACCTCCCACTGTCCCAGGCTGCTCCCAGCCCCAATGTCCAGCCTGGCCTTGGACACTGCCAGGATGCTGAGATCTGCATCCAGGAACTTAAAATACCTGAAGGGGAGTGTTGAGCAGGGGAATTCACCAGGTTTACCTGCAGCCTGCTCCAGGTGTGGCAGAGCACCTCCTTTCCCTGCCCTCCCACAGCCAGCTCCTGTAATGAGGGCAAAGGAAACCTTTGCAATAACAATTCCAGACAAAAAGCAGCATGCCCCATAATTAGCCCCACTAATTAGCCCCACTCCAGAAACCTGAGGTCACTCAGCCTCTGTCTTGAAGTTTTACCTTGACTTTGTGACCACTGACTCCAGCTGCAAACCCTAAATGGGATATTTTGGAAGCACCCAGTGACTCTTCCTTCCTCACTATGCAGACATGGAGCAGCAGACCCTTCAAAAACTAAATGCTCCTGATTAATAGAATAGAATAGAATAGAAAATATAAAAAAACAGAATAGAAATTATATTGTATAATATGGTATGACATAATATAATAAAAATCCTAACTATACTATAATAAATACAAAATAGAATATATAATATATGATATATAATATAAAATAAAATATAATATCATCTACTATGCAATATAAACATGGTTTTTGGCTACTGCTGCCTTCCCACCCTCAAAGCCATGCCTCCCCACAGCCTTCTTGTCCTTCCCACAGAAGGTGCAGTGATGTCCTGTACCAGCCAACAACCTCCTGGCAACATCAAGGTCTCCATTTTTGGCAGAACAACACAACATTTTCAAGGTGAAGACCTCAGAGGACAAACAGGGATGTTGGCCCTTTTTGGCTGCTGAATGCATCCTAAAACCCCCACACCACCACCCAAAAAAAAAACCCCTCACAGCAGAACTTTTTGGCCTCAGGGCAGAGGATGGCACATGGATGTGTTGAACCTGGCTTTGGCTCCTTGATCTGATGCTGTCTTTCCATGTAACCTCGGGCAAACCACTCTGTTTCTGATAATTAGAGACTCTTAGACTGATAATTAGAGATTCTTAAACTCATAAAAGTGTTATGAGACGGCCAAGGTGGGATGGAGGTGGAAGAGTCTCCAGAAGTCCCTAAACCAGATTGATTTTAAAATCAATGCAATGCTTTCAATCAATGCAATGCCTTTGGTCCTCTGGCAGCCTCACCACACCTGCTGCCTCCCTGTCTGTAGGAGCAGAAGCCAAGGAAGGATCAGGAGACCTCATTCCTCTCGGAATTTTCATAAAATTCATACAACAGGCCCTGAACTGTGAGTGAACAGCATTGCCCCCACAGTGACCCCGCAGCAGGAGGAAAGAAGGGGCTGCACAGGCCCAGGGCACATTTGCAGAAGCTCCTTTTCATCTTTTCCCCCACCACGGGACAGGCAGAGCCCACCCCCCCCAGGTTGTGCCATCTGCTCTGCCTGAGTCGTAACTCCCTGCCAATAACCTTAATTAAAAATATTAATGCTGGAAAAGGGTGCCTGGGAATTCTGCAGCCCCATTCCCCCTTCCTGGGTAATTGCAGTAATTCCTGTGTCTCGGGGAGGATCACTCCCCAGGGCCTGCCTTCCCGTGCCTCCAAGTGCAAAATCCTTCATTATTTTCCAGGCTGGCTCTGCCACCAAGGTGGCACCACTTCATTAGGAATGGGGAGAAAGGACAAAACCCATTATGGACTGGGAATGGGACCATGCACGGGAGCTGCTGCTGAGCTGCTCATCCAGGAGCTTCCCACATGCTGGAGGGGAGAGGAGGGAGCAGAGGATGAATGTCCCCCTTCCTTGGCAGCAGGATGTGCAGCAGGGCATTCCCAGCTGCAGGCTCTCCCTCCTCCTCGTCCTCCTCCTCCTCCTGGGTCAGATGGAGCAGCAAAGACCATGCAAAGGAGATAAGAAGAGAAAATTGGGCTCCAAAATGCAGAGGTTCGGGAAAATGCTGAAAAATGTGCTCCTCTTACCTTCTGGGGACAGTGGCCTGAGCAGTTCCACATGGAAATAACTCCAACCACCAAGAGGAAGAGAGAGGAGTCTCACAAGTATCCCACCTTTAACATCCTACCTGGATAAAAACCTCCTTACTGCCCTGAGGATCTCAGCTGGGATCAACTGGGATGTTCCACTGCTTTTACTCAACTCCCTCTGAAATTCATCTCTGAAAGCACCAGCCCAAACCTGCTCCTGCTTCCCAGAAGCCTCTTTCCCCCAAAAATGCAACTCTCCCTCCCACCACTGATGCAGCACTGCAGTAGAGGGAGTTCTATTTTAACTACAGAAACACATGGAAAAGCAAATTAATGGGATCACTTCCCTTAATACAACTTTTGAATTCCATCTGAGCATGCTCCCCACCTCTGATCCATCTTTTCCCAGTGTGTCCTGCTCTCAACACACATCAGGAAAACAGAATGAGGCATTGACTCTTTTCCCTTGGCCATTCCACCAGGAACCCAGTGGCAGAGTCAGCCCCAGCACACTGCAGGGATCTCCCCATTTCACAAAATCTCGGGATGGTCTGGGCGGGAAGGGACCTTAAAAACCATCCCATCCCACCCCTGCCATGGCAGGGACACTTTCCACTGTCCAAGGCTGCTCCAAGCCCCATCCAGCCTGGCCTTGGGCACTGCCAGGGATCCAGGAACAGCCACAGCTTCTCTATTTTGGTCGTTGTCACTCCAGCCACCCCCGTTCCCACCTGCCCAGGAGCCGGGGAATCAGCCAGTCTTGAAGGAAAAGCCAGATCTCCCTCTGCCAGTGCAGGAGGGCACTCCCAGGCACAACAAATAANCACCTGCCCAGGAGCCGGGGAATCAGCCAGTCTTGAAGGAAAAGCCAGATCTCCCTCTGCCAGTGCAGGAGGGCACTCCCAGGCACAACAAATAACTAAATAAACAACAGCTAGCCCTAATTAATCCCCGTTCTGACACGCCCCGTGCAATGCAAGCCCTCAGCGCTGGCCAGGGGGTGAGTTAATTGCCAGGCTGCCAGCAGATATTCCCTGAATCCTGTCAGGATGTGACAGAGCCCGGTGGTTCCCGGCGGAGCGCTCCCGCCTGGCATTGCTGTCACGTCGCTCTGTGATGAGCCCGTGATGAGCACCCCGGGAGCAGTTGTGATAAAGTTCCCCTCTTCACAGCAACTTCTGCCTGCGTTATTGCATTTGGTATTCCTCGGAGCCGGGCCGGGGAGGCGGCAATGATTAGCGATCCATTTGCGAACACGTTTTCCCTGCGTGCCGAGTGATTGCGGCGGGTGTGCCCCGATATCTTCAGGTAAACCTGGGTTTAACTCCTCAAAGAGACACGGAACAGCAGTGCAAGGTGTGGAAAATCTCATTCCCTATCCTTCATAATGTGGCGGGGTAAGAATTGTGGTAAGAAATCGTGTTTTTTCCACTGTATTTTTTGAGTATGTTTTCACTCGGGAGAAAATGTTATCCCAAATGTTCTGAATCTTTCACGGGGATGTGAAAATATTTGGGGGCAGCAATTGCTCAGCAAAATGTTGCCTGATAGTACAGAAACCTCCCACCAATGAGAGTCACACAGAATCCCAGAATGGGCCAGGCTGGAAGGGTCCATCTGGTGCCACCTCCCTGCTCCAGCAGGGCATCCCAGAGCACAGGGCACAGCAGTGTGTCCAGACAGCTCTGGAATATCTCCAGTGAGGAGACTCCACACCCTCTCTGGAATCTGTTCAGGGCTTGGTCATTGCTCTGGAAAATTCTGCCTCTTGTGCAGGGGGAGATCCCTGGGCTCATCCCTGTCTGTTCCTCGGGTGCTGTCACTGAGTCCCTGGAGCAGTGCCCGGCTCTGCTTGGAGCCCTCCCTGCACACAGGGACAGCCAGGGACACCAGAGACACCCAGGAACACCTGGGGATTGATCTGGGGATGATTCCCATTGCCCCTCTGGGCTGGGGCTCCTGTGGAGGCTGAGCAGCCCCGGCACCCTCAGCATTCCTTGGGCACTGAGATGCTCCAGGCCCTTCCTCATCTCTGCTGGCCCCTCTCCAGGAGCTCCCTGTCCCAACAGAAATTAATTCCTGCACATTGGCAGTGCTTTTCCTCAGGAAAATCTTTTTATTTGTGAGAATCGAACGTTGGTAGCACTGCTCTGTGACAAAAGCCACCGACTCTGCCTGATCCTGAAACAAAACATCCGATCTGTGGTGTTTGTAGGAACCCATCACATCCAACACGAATCCCTGTCTCCATGAGCACCTTCAGGAAGAGCATTCCTGGTGCACAGAATCAGCTTTGCAGTGTATTTCCAGGAGATATTTTCACTACAAACTGCAGCTGGGAAATGGTGCAGTCCTCACTCTGGGAGTGCCAGGCTGGCAGCGGGAGATAGGAGAGGGATCCCCACACTCTCCCTTGGGAGACAGGCTCATGGAGCCCTGAAACTCAGCAGGGAAAGCTGGAATAGGAATGGGAGAGCAGGTTCTGGGGCTGTTCCCAGCCTGGCCAGCAGCTCCCACAGCCCCCAGAGCTGTCCCCATGGGCTGACTTTCTCCTCACAAGCAGCGCAGCCATGCCACATCCACGGAGTCACATCTTTGATCTTCGGGATCCTGTGAATATCGAGCCTGGGATTTGCATTTTCCAGGAGCAGAGGCACAACAGCTCCAGATGCTTTTTAATCTCTCCATATTACAGCTGTAAAAATGCAGACGAGCTCCTCAAGTGAGCCCTAGAGAAAGGGAAAAGCCTGACACCATCCTCAGAAACCCCATTAGCCCCAAAAATCCAAGTGCTCCAGTCTGGGATGTTCTTTTTCCATGACACTTTGCACCAGGGTTATATTTTTATTTATATTTAATGCACCACCGAAGTTGCTGCACATTGCTAAAACACCCCACTTTAAGGAGGCTGCAAATAGAAAACAGGGGGAATCCAGCTTCCTTTGGATATTCTCCCGATAGAAGAGGAAACCATTGTGGTTTCCATTTGCTCCCCTTTAGCGCCGAGATCTTTGCAGCCCACTGTGAGACACACCCTGCAGATACTGTGCTCTCCAGGTCCTTGTTCCCTTTCCAATCACTTGGAATTCAATCTCTACATTCCAAACATACCCTAAACCTGCTCAGTGTTCCAGAAATGACAACAGGACCTTCAGGGCAGCAGCCTTTAGGAACAGGGAACAAGGACACCACAGCACCTCTCTTCTGTGGAATTAGTTATTTCCAACATCCCTGCTGTGGCCTTGGGGGTTCAAACCCTTGGACCATGGGTGGGGGACCTTGGAAGCAGCTCCCACTGATCCCCGAGGCGGCTGCCAGCACTTCACAAGACGGATTTGCAAATCATCCATCACCAGCAAACTGCGATCCCAGCGATTTAATTAGACCCAAATTACTTTAGCGTCTTTGAAAACATCACAAATCTTGCTGGAAAAGATCCCGTGCGTGTGTACGGACTTGCCAGCGAGGAGCTGTCTTCTCCTGCCAGAATTCTGGGAGCGCAGCATTCCCGGCCCGTGGGCAAAGCCAGCGGAATGTTCCGGCGCCAGCCTGGACCGGAGCCTGAGGAGAGAGGGAGTTACAGCCGGAGTTACAGCCTTCATCCTCCTCCAGCACGATCCTGCCCCCAGCGCGCTCTCCGCAGCCCCTGCGCCCCTTCCCGCAGCACAACCCCTCTCTCCAGCGTCCCTTCCCGCAGCACAATCCCTCCCTCCAGCGCCCCTTCCCGCAGCACAATCACCTTCCCAGGATGCTCCCGCAGTCCCTGCGCCCCTTCCCGCAGCACAATCCCTCCCTCCAGCGCCCCTTCCCGCAGCACAGTCCCCTTCCCGCAGCACAATCCCCTTCCCGCAGCCCCTGCGCCCTTTCCCGCAGCACAATCCCCATCCCAGCCCCAGCGCCTCTCCGCAGCCCCTTCGCGCCCCTTTCCCGCAGCACAATCCCTCCCTCCAGCGTCCCTTCCCACAGTACAATCCCCTTCCCGCAGCACAGTCCCCTTCCCGCAGCACAATCCCTCCCTCCAGCGTTCCCAGCAATCTCCCGCAGCACAATCCCTCCCATCCCGCAGCCCCTGCGCCCCTTCCCGCAGCACTCCCTTCCTCCCGCAGCCCTGTGCCCTTCCCGCAGCACAATCCCCTTCCCGCAGCCCCTGCGCTCCTTCCCGCAGCCTCGCCGCGAGGTTTCGCCTTCTCGCCTCGGCCAGAAACACAACAAAGCCCCGCTCGAGGGCTGCCGGATTTGTTCCAGACCGGGCTGGCCCCCGCAGAGCCGCCCGGCCGCCGTGCCAGAGAGCACAAATCCATCCAAGCCCAGGCGTCAGGAGCCGCGCCCCTGGAGCCGCCGGCAGCGCCGGGGTCACGCGTCCGAGCTGGGTGGGCTGCTCCGAGCAGCGGCTCCTCATCCCGGTGGGATCGGTCCAGCCAGAGCCCTGCCAAGCACGGGGAGCAGCGGCTGCTGAGAGACTGCGGCTGCTGGGACGGCTGGAACAATTACCAGAAATCCGAGCCCAGTGGGAACGGGGCTAAGGACGGGATTATTCCCGGGCAAGCTGTGCCAGAGGCAGGCATTGATCCGAAACACGCCCTGGGACGGTGAAGGCAGGGGAAGGGGTCCCAAAGAACCCTGCCAGGCAGCTCCCTTGGGATGAGGTTTACGAAGAGGTGTGTGCCCTGTGTGTGACACGCGTGTCACTCTGTCACCCGTGTGCTTCTCCCTGCCTTGGGGAGATCTCTGTAAGTCACAGCACCGTGAGAACCACGATGGTCAAAAACACCCCCCCAGCTTCACACGTGGGCTTCTCCAGGGAAATGCAAGGATAATAAAGTGTCCAAAAGGTGGCTAGGCACCAAAAGAATTGTTCATGAGGTGGAATAGGAAAATAAACTGGGAGGCGAACACTCCATCCTCTGCCTCAGCAGAACATCAGAGGCGCCACCTTATGCCAGTCCCACCAGCTGCTGAGGCTGTGGCTGCCCCTGGATCCCTAGAAGTGTCCCAGGCCAGGTCTGCATGGGGTTTAGAGCACCCTGGGACAGTGGGAGGTGTCCCTGCCTGTGGCAGAGGGTAGGACTGGATGAGCTGTAAGGTCCCTTTCAACCCAAACTGTTTGTGATTTCATGTAGCCCTGGATAAACACATATAAATCAGGAAAAGGGTTGATTTGAATATATCACAGTTCCTGCTATACAATTTAATTTGTCCACCAGGAAAACAATGGAAAGAACAGAGCAGGAAGACACAGCTATGGAGACCCAGAGCAGGCTGCAGAGGAGCTGCAGGCAGAGCAGATGCCGAGAGGCAGCTCATGTCCCTGACTGGATCAATCCAGGCAGAGCTGCCACAGGCACACCCCGCACAGCCAGGAGAGGCTGCTCCGCCCGGGCAGGCTCCCAGCTCCGGGATTCCTGCCCCATCCTCACCCTCAAAGGCTCTTCAGCACCTGCAGCCCCACAGCTGCTGATCTGCCTCCATTGGGAACACGGGGATCTGGGAGAAATTCAGCCAAATTCCCTGAGCACTAAATCCAGAGATGCCTCTTTGGAGAGAATTCTGCTAGGGAGACCTCACTGCAGCCTGCAGCTGAGCTGTCCAGATTGCTGAGGATGGTTTGTTTTCTCCAAAATCCATACAAAATCGAGCTTCACACACTCCTGCTCCCGCTTCCAGCTGCGTTTGGGAGCAGGGAAGCCTCGCACCACCTGAGCTCTGCACCTCGGAAAGACCTTCCGTGCCCGAGTCATTCCAGCCATGGAGAAAGGCCACCTTGGCAGCAAAACATTTGCAGGCAGCTGCAAGCCTGCTGACCTCCACAGTCCTGGGTCCTGCTGCACTCTTTCCCATTTTTTCCCCTCTGTTTTTTAATCAATGTGCCTCGTGTGACAGATCAAAGGACTTAAAAGCCAAGGGAGTCAGGGAGTCAGCCAGCCAGACCCAGCCATGCAGGCAGCCCAGGGGGGCTGCAGATATTCATTTAAAAATCACATTGCTATGTTTGAGTGGTGCCATTTGTCTCAGCCCTTCATCCTCAGCTCTCCCATTTCCCTGTTCAGTCACCAGGACAGAGCCACAGAGTCCCACCCAGCCCCAAACCCGAGGGCTGTGGATTTTCGGCCGCTCCATCCCTGGCTGCCTCGTGCAGGTCCCCGGTGAGATCACAGTGAGAGCCACCGTGCAATTAATTCTCTTGCAATAATAGGGCAGCACCAATTACTGAGCAGACTCTTGTAGCAATAAAAAAATTATATACTGAGTTCGACTTGCAAAGTGCCAGCATTCTGAATGTCTCTGTTTTGGAGGACTTCCATCTCCATATTCCTGCTCTTAGTTCTTATTCCCTATTTTCCAGCTTGATGTCTATATCACTTGAGTCAAAGTTATAAGATGCTTATACAGCTTGATTTGTAGAATACCTACGTAACTTAAATTAGGTTTTAACCATGGAAACATGGAAAAGCAAATTAATAGGATCACTTCCCTTAATGCAACTTTTCAATTCCATCTGAGCATGCCCCCCACCTCTGATCCATCTTTATAAATGTATTTATAATATATTAAATGATAGCATTTTAATATTTCTATAACATGAATTATGGGAATATTAAACAATACTTATTGTATAAATAAGACACGACACTTCACAAAAGTAGCTGAGTTAAGTAGAAAAACCCCCTCACTTCCAGCCAGAAATAAACAAATACCTGGTCTACCTGTAGACACAGGTCTACAGAGTATTTCCAGCCTAATTTTCCAGGCTTCAAGCCCAATATGAGACTCATTTCCAGAGGATTCAACCCAGAGCTGTAAATTCCCTGTCTGAGCTGTGTCAGACCCGGCAGTCCCTTGGGAATGTTGAGTTTTACCCATCCAGGTTTTGGCTTGTGCCCAGCAGGGAGGTCCTGCCCTTCCAAGACATTGGGAAGATGGGAAAAGATCCAGCCAGGATGATGGGGATCCAGGATGGATTTAATGGAGAAAACTATGGGACAGACACAATTCTGGAGGGCCCCATGGGGATCCAGGATGGATTTAATGGAGAAAACTATGGGAAAGACACAACTCTGGGGGGTGCCTGCCCAGAAATCTCTGCCACAGTGAGGTTGGGTGGCATTTAATGGCAGGAGGGGGTGGGACAGGGCAGGTCCAAGGAGAAGAGAGTGACTGTCCCAGGAGAGGGCTCAGCAGGAATTGTAGAACTGAAGGCTTTCCAGCATTCCAAGAGCACCTGGAGGGGTAAACCCCTGCCATGATCCCTCCGTGAGGCTCCCTGGAAAAACCACAGACTGTGCCTGGGCTCAAGGGAAGTTTTAGTCTGGTCTTTAGAGCCCTGTGGTTTGGCCAAAGGTTCATGCTTGGCCCAGCCAGCCTGGGCTCCCAAAATATGCCATGGTGCTCTCACAGTCCCGTGGGCTAGCTCGGGGCTCAGGGTTCAGCATTCCCTAATTACAGCTCATTGGGATCAGCATTCCCTGATTTCAGCTCATTGGGATCAACATTACCTGATTTCAGCTCACTGGGCTCTGGGATCAGCATTCCCTGATTACAGCTCACAGGGCCCTGGGCTCAGCATTCCCTGACCCCAAACCACATCCCACATTTCCCCTCACTTTGGCACAGCCACCTCCGGTGTAGCCGCCCGTGTGCTTTGTGTGTTTGCATTTTCACCGACTGATCTGCACACCCTGCAGGATCCTCACCCCCACCTGACCCTGCTGAGAAGCTTTTGGACAAGACCCACCATCCACATTTTTCCTTTGTTTGCCAATTCCTTATAAATTGGCATCCCTGTGGTTCAGCTTGTTCAGCTCCCTCCCTCCCTGCCCTGTGCCTCCCACCCCTCAGCTCTGAGATGACATTCCCCTCCCCAGGACTGTGGAATTCCTCAGAGCCCCACAGATTTGCCTGTGAGAGGTTTTCCAAGCCACACCAACGGGCACAGAGTGCTTGGAAGCTGAGAACAGATCCTCAGTGGGATTTCTGGGTCTGGGGGGAGCAAAACCAGGAGAGAAGAAAGAAAGGGACAATCCCCTGTGGCCAAGCAGGGATGGTGGGATATTCCCAGGTGGGATATTTCCAAGTAGAATATTCTCAGTTGGGATGTTCCTAGTTGGGATGTTCCCAGGTGTGATATTCCCAGGTGGGATATCCCAGGTGGGTGTTCCTGGGTGGGACATTCTCAGGTGGCTGTTCCCAGGTGTGATATTCCTAGGTGGGATATTTCCAGGTGGGATAATCCCAGAGGGCTGTTCCCAGGTGGAATATTCCCAGATGGGATATTTCCACGTAGGACACTCCTGATGGGATGTTCCTCCTGCCACCACATCCCTGCCAGGACCACAGGCCAGTCTTTGCTTTGGGTAAAAAAATGTGGCTTTTGGTAGCTCAAATAAACACAGCTCTTCAAGTAAAGTCCCTGGAAGTGAAATTGTGATGAGGCTTCAGCACCGCGGTGCCTGCAGACAGCCTCCTGCTCGATCCGCTGCTCTGTCATGCTTGTTACTGGGAAATGAATTCCCTTCACACTGACATTTCATAGACTTCCCCATCCAGCACATAATGAACACCCCGCCAGCCCTGGCAGCCTCTTGCCAAACTAACTTTCACTACCTGTTTTCTCATTATTGTATTTAAATTTTCTGGTTTGTTGTCGACACTGCTCTATTTTTTTTTCTCTTCCACCTCGTTCAAACAGAAAGAGCGGGGTAAGCTGACAAATGTCCCCAGCAGGATCCTGCCCTGGGAAGCAGAGATTCCCAGCGCCCCAGCCAGCCCTCGGGGCTGCCCAGGATGAGGCAGCAGCACTGGCAGAGGTTGGAACAGGGATAAATTAAATAAATGACACAGCACTGGAGCACCTTGCCAGCATTAAGCGCGCAGCAGTGCCGGCTGTGTGATCCTACACCTTCCTGACCCGGGGCTAATCACATCCCTGCCATCAGCAGGGCACTTACACCTCATAACCCTGACATTAGGAAGACTTATTCCACACTTTCAGACTCACTGGTGTAACATGAGAGAGTGGCAGTGCTCAGCAGTGGCTCCCGGGCATCAGAGCTGAACTACTAATGAAAACCAGGAGAAGCTGTGGAATCGTCCCTGCAGCACTCCAGCTGGAGCAAGGAGCTGGCTGCTGGCTTCTGCTGGCTTTGTTTCAGGCGAGATGCATCCCTGAGAGCTCTGCTCCAGGCTGGGTAATGCCTAAAACAGGGCTTACCTGAAACAGAGGCCAGACAAAGTTAGGGGAATAAAAAGCAGACAAATTTAAAGAAGGCCTACAGGTACATTGAGGGCAGGCAGAGCTTCTTTGTGGGGCTACACCCAAAATGGACCCCAAGTCATGAGATCTTCACCTTTTATAGGTTCTGTCTTATGAACAGAATGTAATTCTCCAATTACACCTTCAGGTGATGATGTCAATTCCCCCAAATTTGCTCCCCCAATTCTCTGTTGTTTACAGATTTTGGGGCTCTGAGGCAGCGAGGTGTCCTTGGATTCAGGCTCAGAGAGGAATTGTTTTGTCTAAAGATGGGAGAACAGCAGCTTTAGTGCTGTGCACTGGAGAAGTACAAGAACACAGATACATGAAAATAGAGAAGCTAAAAATCCTAAGGCATGGTGGGAATGGGCCTTAAGTAAGTGGGTTCATCCCTCTGGGACCATGGCCATCCAATGGAAGTGGTAATCTCCTCAGCTGACCTTTCCCTTTGGCCTAGAACATCAAATAAACAGAACAGACCACTCAGAAACGCCCTGACAAGAGCCTGAGACACCTGAAATAACAGAGAGACGTGACAAGTGCTCCCGAGAGGGGTTTTCCTTCTTTTCCTGCTTGACACTTCACTGTTGTCTCCTCTGCAGCGAGGGCTGATGCCTTTACACCTTGTCTAATCTCTCTCAAGGAAACCAGAAGCCTCGTGGAGAGGGGAACCTGTTTCCTTAAGCTTTTAAAGGGCCATGAACACAGAGACAAAAAGCCCCAAAACCCCAATGAGTGGCACAAAGCGCCTGGTGCAATTTCTGTGTTAACAATCAGACACTGCAGCAGGAAACAAGAACCTCCCAGTGTGAATAAACATCTCATTTTCCCTTCCACTTCCAGCAGAACGGCTGGAGCACATTGGATGGAAGGTTTGTGAGGCTGGCCACCCAGCCTGAGGGACCCTGCATGGTGCTATGTGTTTAATTATGAATTATCACCTTCATTTGAATATTTCCCTGCTAATTCTGTCATTAAGCCCCAAACTCTTGTTGGACAGGGTGTGGAGCACCATGCTCTGGTGGAAGGTGTCCCTACCCAGGGCAGGGGGTGGCACTGGATGAGGTTTTATGTCCCTCCAAACCCAACCATTCCATGATTCCTCACATTCAGGTCCCTCTACTCCTCCTTGTGCCTTTCCCAGCTCCAGGAGATCCTTTATGGGGTGGAGGTGTAGGATTGCACCAAGCAGACAGATTGGCAGAGCCCTGGCTGCATCTCTGTGCTGTTCCCTGATCCTTTCCCACTAGCTTTTTAACACAAAACAATTCCTCTGCAGCCCTAAACTCAAGGACACCTCCTGTGCCAGGCCCAAGAGATGAAACAACAGAGAATTGGGGGAGCCAATTGGAGTTTTGACTG
>CM019222.1:1227193-1243715 GCA_009741485.1 Malurus cyaneus samueli
CTGGCTCGGAAGGCAAACGACCCCCCTGGGGCTGAGAAGGGCAGCTTTTCCCTCCTGCTCTGCTGCCGGGGATGGGGAGAGGAGGAGGGAAGCGGGGAGGAGGCACCGGGTCGTGCTGGGAATGTGGAGGGCACGGCTGGCAGTGAACAGCCGCCCAGTGCAGCCTCTCCCTGAGGATGTGAACCCTCCAGGAGGGCAGAAAGAGCCTCGGCAGCGAGACCTGTGTGAGAGGCAAACACCAACAACAAAATCCAGCAGGGCTCTGATCTCTTGGGTCGCTGTTGGATGTCCTTGGGCTCCCAGGGCTGGCTGGGGCTCACAAGGGGAGAGGTGCAAGCTGTGTTCCAGTGATAGTATTTTAATTTCTTCCTCTTCCGTGCCTGGTTTGCACTTTAGAATAGTTTAATTTTAAAAGTCTCCTCCGGATTTTTTTCCCCTCTACTTATTTTGTTGATTTTTTTTTTTTTTTTATTTTGTACAAGGTGAATGTCGAGCAGTAATGTAATGAAAAGTTGACAGGCACAGATCTTTTTAATAACTCTTGTGTTGTGTAGCCTAAATTGGTTTAACCATAGCTGAGCTGAATAATAAGCAGGAGGGGATTCATCTCATGAACCACGGATATTTGTAAGTCTCCTTCAGAAAGGGAAGCTCTGGCTCTCATTCCAAAGGAGTGGGATCGTGGCTCTCATTCCCAGAGTGGCATTTTGGTCGCCGGAGAGCTGGGAACTACAGGGAGGGTGTTGCCTTATCAGCCAGTTTTAATTATGACACATACATTTAGGGGATAAAAAGGTTTACTTCGGTATTTAATGGGATTTCAGGTGCACAACCCATTGGAAAATGCACATTGTTAATAGTACATATATAAGCTTTATATATTTTAAGAATGAGTATATTTTAAAGAATTTTAATAAAGAAACTTAACAAATGAATAATATTTCTTTATCTTAAAGATTAATTTCTTAGAATGAGGCTAGAGTTTAGTTTATATAATACGTTTTAGAGAGAAGACTTCAATTAAGGTCAGAGCTTTAGGTTTTAAGATCGAACAGGGCATATTGACTCTTTATTGAGGATGTTTGGTCTTTTTGCTTGGCAGAACTTCTAAACCAAGTTGGAAATATCTGGTTATAAGAATTACAGGCATGTAGGCTAAGGGTACAGGATACAAAAGGGTACAGAAATGTTAAAGGGTATATAAAATATATAAAAGGTAATAAAAATATAAAGGTAAAAATCATTAGGTATCATGGGCCCCACTGTCCTCAAGTGGAACTGGGATGAGAAAGCAAATCCATCCCTCTCCAGGCAGAGACATTGCATACATGCTGAACCACGTGAAGCTACACAGGTCCCATTGTTGGAAAATAACCAGTTCAAAATTTTTGATATAACTTTAGTCAAAGATTTGTTCCCTTTGCCCGGGAAGGGCTGAGTTTTTTCAGGCATTGTCCACAGTGAGGATGGAGACACTCAACAGAGGGGAGGGGACAGGAGAGAAGGGACATCAGTGACCATCAGTGACCATCAATGACCTCAGTACATCAAGGCCATCAGTGACCATCAATGGGACATCAGTGGCCATCACTGACCATCAGGGACCTCAAGAAGCCATCAGTGACCACAGGCAATGACCATCAGTGACCATCAATGGACATCAGTGACCATCAGTGACATAGTGACATCAGTGACCATCAGTGACCTCAGTGACCATCAATGCCATCAGTGACCATCAATGGGACATCAGTGACCATCAGTGACCATCAGTGACCATCAGAGACCATCAGTGGACATCAGTGACCATCAGTGACCATCAGGGACCATCAATGGACATCGTGACATCATGGCCATCAGTGACCATCAGTGACCATCAGTGACCATCAAGGCCATCATGACCATCAGTGACCATCAGTGACCATCAGTGACCATCAATGGACATCAGTGACCATCAGTGACTTGGCCATCAGTGACATCAGTGACCATCAGTGACCATCAATGGCCATCAGTGCCATCAGTGACCACAGTGACATCAGTGACACAGTGACCATCAAAGGCCATCAATGGCCATAGTGACATCAGTGACCATCAGGACCATCAGTGACCATCAATGGACATCATGACCATCAGTGACCACCAGTGACCATCAAGTGACCATCAGTGACCATCAATGGCCATCAGTGACCATCAGTGACCATCAGTGACCATCAGTGCCATGAACAGAACATCAGCCCCAATCCTCCCCCCTGGCATGGTCAACACTCCTGCTCTGGGAACAGAGAGATGAGGAGCAGGACCTGATCAGCATCGGAGGGGAACAAATCCAGATCCAACAGGAACCCAAATGCTGAGAACTGCACAACATTGACCAATGAACATTGAACCAATGGAGTTCTCTGGGTTTGACTGGATAAAGTTTGGGGGAATTTTGTACAATCCATGTGCCATGGAATGATTTCTCTGCACAACCCGGGCTGTGTGTGGGTGAAATGTTTCTGTGGCACATCCTGGCCAGAAAACAAAGTAATACCTTGGCTCTCTATCATTGAAATGTTTTTGAGAGTTTTTGTTCTTCCCCTGCAGTTTCAGTGACACCATCAGCAGCCTGGAATGGGATTTTGGGAAGTGCTGCACACCCAGCAGCTGTCCAGCCCTGCTCCAACACACATCATGGGAAGCTGTGATGGAATCCAACAATACGATGTGGGAGAGATTCTAGAGCAGCAAAGAGGGGACAGGAGCATGGAATGTGCAGCCAGGTGGGAATGCAAAGCAGAGCTGCTCTGAGGTGTGTCGGTGAGCAGGGCTGGCAGGGATGAGGACCCCCGGGGTTTTGGGATGTCACAAATCCCAAATGGAGAAGGGGGATTACTGAGGGCTGGGCTGCCTGTGGTGTGTCCGGCCATGGGAAAGAGCACCAGGGCGATGGACGTGGAGGGAACAAACTGCCAGTGCTTCTGAAAGCTGGGTAATGTTTTCTGCACAGTCACTGCAGGGTGCACAAATCCCATTACCCCCAACACAGTGAAAAGCCAGTTTCACAAAAGCTCTTCCCATCTTCCTTCTCCAGGTATTCCCTCTTTTCATTTTCCATGTCCTCACTGCTCATACCATTCATCTTCCTTTCAGTCTCGCTTTTTCAGGGGTGACTTTGCATTTTTCCTCACTTTCAGCCCTCTCTTCCCCGTGTTTTGCATGCGTTGACTCTGTTCTCTCTCTGTCATCGTGACAGCAGTGACACAGCACAGTGTCCTCCTGGTGTCACACTGCAAATAAGGCAGAGTGAAACATCTTCTTCTGGGGACCAGGAGAGCTGTGTGGGGTGCCCTGAAACACCCAAACTCTGCTCCAAGGGTGCCCACATGGAGGAGATCCCTGTGGTGTGCTGTCTGCCAGGGAATTCCCAGATTTTCAGGCTGGGATGCAGAAAGGTTCCCAGTGAATGCAAAAAAAGGAACTCATGTGAGGAAAAAAGTGATAAATTTGACCTATGAAAGGCAGAGACTTAAAATCATGGAAGCACAGCATCATTAAGGTTGGAAAACCCCTCCGGGGGAATGGAGTCCAACTTGTGACCAATTTCCACCGTGTCCCCAGCCCAGAGCTCTGAGTGCCATGTCCAGCCCCCAGAGGGATGGGGGCTCCAAATCTTCCTGGGCAGCCCCTGCCAAGGCCTGAGCACCCTTTCCATGGAAAAATTCCTCCTGGTGTCCAACCTGACCCTCCCCTAGCCCAGCCTGAGGCCGTTCCCTCTCCTCCTGTCCCTGTTCCCTGCAGCAGAGCCCGACTCCCCCGCTGTCCCCTCCTGTCAGGGAGTTGTGCAGAGCCACAAGGTCCCCCTGATCCCCTTTTCTCCAGGCTGAGCCCCTTTCCCAGCTCCCTCAGCCGCTCCTGGTGCTCCAGACCCTTCCCCAGCTCTCTCCCTTCCCTGGACAATCCCACCCCTCCATGTTCTTCCCAAACTGAAGAGCAAGGACTGGGCACAGCACTGGAGGTGTGGACTCACCTGCCTGGATTTAGGCAGCTGGGGACAGATGTTTATTTTCTCTGCTCTCTGCAGGTGTTTTCTTGCAGTCCTTCCAATACCATGGCCACACATTATTTATTCTGCACCTTGCTCAGTGCTTGCAATGAGAGAGGCTTAGAAACCTTCCTTGCACCAACTGCTGCTTTAAAATAAGGCTTGAATTAAAGTGATTTTTTTTCCACAATGAAACTGTATTGATGTCCAAAATGCCTTTAATCCTGGCAGCACGGGTCTCTTACCATGACCATCCTGCTTTGCTGTGGGGTTGATTTTGCTTTGAATTGGAATGAATTTCACACTAAGGGGTTTGAAACAAAGAGGGTTGATCTAAAAATGAGACCTTTCACTTGACCCCGAGCAGTTCTCTCGTTCAGAAAACAACTCCAGCTCGGTGCCTTTCTCATTCTGTTCGGATAAAAAGATGGAATGGAGAGCTTGTTTCATCCTTCAGCAGTTCCATCCTCAGGGCAGCTGTGGATTTGGGATGGGTTTGGGGGTTTGGGATGGGTGATCCCTGCGCTATGTGGGATCAGGGTGAGGGTGCTGCAGGGTGGGAAAGGTGTGGGAAGATGGGAATCTCCATCCTCTGAGATGCAGGACAAGGAGCTGAAGGTATCAGCAGCCACATCCTGGCCTTGGGAATGCAGATTCATGGCTGATGGGGAGAACTGCAGATAATTCCAGGCAGAAGTTTAGGGGAGGTTTGGCTGGGTACAGTCAGGGCTGAAGGATGATAAATGCTCTGGAGCTCGTCAGCCTGGTGACACACAGAATAGAAAAAAGCTGCTTGGTGTATTCAGGAGCTTGAGCTTTAATCTTGGAGTCCTCAGCTTCTCATTTTTATATGTGACATTGCTGGGAAATGAATTTATACATAAAATCATTTCTATCTGGAATCATTTATACGCGATGTGCTGAGGAATGAAACACTGCCAGCGCTTTCAACAGCATTGTTCAGAAAAGTTGAGGCAGAGCAGAGGGGAAACGAGCTGCTCTCTGTTTGTGGAGACAGGGTTTGGATGTCCTACACTAAATAATAATTAGGGTGATAAAAGTCTACAGTGAGCAATTACCCATTCCACAAACAAGGCAGGTGTTTGAGGGAAAAACAGGAGGCAATTGGGTAATGAGGCTGCAGCACAATGTGCGAGCACAATGCCATTTGCACAGACAATTTAAACCTGGCACGGGCAGCTCACTGAGCACCTGACACGGAAACCTGGATGTGGCCCGGACATGATATTTGATGTTACACACATTAACAATTATGAATCTTTCTGTGCACAATGACTCAGTGCTCCTGGAACAACTGAGCTGGGGGAGAAACAGAGCAGGGGAGGTGGATATTCAGTGTTTGGCTTTAGCCAGGGTGGACTTGGCCACTGCTGTGTCCTGGCTGCCCTGAGCGAGGGGCGACGTGGCCACTGCCCATTTTTTATTCTGATGCCTTAGAATTTAACTTCTTATTTTCATGTCTCTGTACCCTGTGATCTTCAGTGTTTAACTCCAGACTCCACAGACAGTGCTGAGCTCCTGCTCTCCCATTTTTACACAAAAAATTCCTCTGCAGCCCCAAACTCAAGACACCTCCCTGGCCAGGCCCCAAAAGATGGAAACAACAGAGAATTGGGGGAGCCAACTTGGAGTTTTTGACTGCATTGGCTGCAGCTGCAATTGGAGGATTCAGCAAATCCCGATGTGCAAATGGACAAAAGTGAGAAAGGGAAAAACCGTGACCATTGTCCATTGTGGGTGCAGCCCCTGGCTGGGCTGGACTGCCCTGGATGGCCCTGAAGGGGAAGGCCCTGCAATAACAGAACTGCTTTGGATTCTCTCAATTCTGTCCAGACTCTGCTTTAGGGAGCCAGATTTAGGAATCAATCCCACCCTTCCCCTTCAGCCAGCTCACTGCAATTCCAGCCCTGCACGGGGGAATTTGCTGCTTTGCCAACAGCTCGGTCCTGCTGCTCATCCAGGGTAGGGAGCATCCCCCCAGCCCTCCCAGCGCCAGTGGGATTTGCCGCAATTTGAGGGTTCCCATCCCTGTCACAGGGCTTGTGGGGTGCAGGCAAGGGGGCAGGAGCCACATCTGTACTCCCAGTCCCCCTGCCCGTGGCTCCCGTGTCCCTGCAGCAGGGATTGTGCCGCTCCAGCCCCTCTCCCAGCCGGGTGAAAATGTTCCATCTCACACAAACACTTGTCTCATTATCAGCCCGCGCTGGCTCTGCGCTATCTGCTCGCCGCCTGGCTTGGAGACACCTGTTCTGTGTCCAAGCATTCGAGGGAAAAAACTGTCCAAAGCTGTCAACAGCCATGAAAAGGCTCCCTGTTTCCATGGGAACGTGCTCCGCTGAGCCCCGGGGATAATGAACTGCTCCCCGCCCGCGGAAACGCCGAGCGCTGTGGCTGCGAGAGCTGGGGGAGCTGCTCCCGGGATGGGGTGGGATGGAACCAGGGGCTGGGGCTGTCTTGTGTGAGCCATCCCAAAGAGATGTGTGTCTTGACAATTCCCATGAGGATGGATGTGGGGCTGTGCTGGAGGAGCTGGGAGCAAACCCCGGCTGCCCGCTCCCTCGGAGCTCAGACCCTCCAGCCTCTCACTGGCACTCTGTGTCGGGGGTGGGAGAATCTGGGATAAAACAGTGTCATAGGGCTGCTCAAACCAGTCTGGGGACGAATGTGAAATCATGGGATCTGTGTCCTTTTTCAGTGGGAAAGTGCTGGAAGAGTTCTTGTGACTTCAAAGAGTCCCAGACTGGTTTGGGTTGGAGGATCTTAAAGCCCATCCAGAGCACCCCTGCCAGCAGGGACACCTTCCACTGTCCCAGGCTGCTCCAGCCCCAATGTCCGCCTGGCCTTGGACACTGCCAGGGATCCAGGGGCAGCCACAGCTTCTCTGGGCACCCTGTGCCAGGGCCTGCCCACCCTCACAGGGAGCAATTCCTTCCCCAATCCCATCTATTCCCAATCTCTGGCAGTGTGATCATGTCCACTTGGAGTCTGCTGTCCCCACTTCTCCTTCCTAAGCCATGGAACTGTTCAGGTTGGAAAAGCCCTCTCATCATCCATCCAGTCCACCTCACCACTACCCTGATCCCGATGCCACTTCACTTTTTTTCACTTCCAGGGATGATGACTCTATCACTCCTCTGGGCCGCTGTCAGTGCTTTATAACCCTTCTCATGTAAAAAAAAAATCTTAATATAATCAGACTTCCTCTTGGGGTTCAGAGAGTTGGAGACTTGAGCTGGGATAACTGGGAGAAAGACAGGACAGGATCAACAGGTGCCTGGATAAGTGGGATCAGATGTCTTCTGGAAAGGGCCAGCAGCAGGCTCCACAAAATCTCTCCAGGAATCTTTGAAGGCATCACAGGGCATGTAGACAAGGTAAATCCAGTGGACACAATCCTCTTAGGTTTCTAGAAGGCTTTTGATCACTTCCCTCAGTGAAGCAGCTTAAGGACATTAAACCCCTGTGGGCTGAGAGGAAAGGTCATCCCACAGAGAAGCGCTCGGAGGGCAGGAAGAGCCCCTTGCCAAGGGAGGGAGGGGGTCAGCAGCTTGTTCCCTGTGCTCATCAAAGGCTTTGAAGATCAGCCTGGATGGAATGTAAAGATAAATGATGATTAAAAAGGGTGGTCAGGTAGGGAAGCACATTGTGGGGTGGAGTGACCGGGAATAAAGCAGAGAATCCAGGGCAGACAAAGGCAAGGACACATGTGGGGACAGGATCTTGTCACCTCCCATGCCAAGGGGTGGGATCTGAGCTGGGCTCTCCCTCCTCAGGGACACTCCAAATTATTCCAAAAGTGGCATGGCACAGCCCTGCAGCTCCCCAAAAGCAAGAGAGGTGGGAGAGCAGGAGCTCAGCACTGTCTGTGGAGTCTGGAGTTAAACACTGAAGAGTCACAGGGTACAGAGACATGGAAATAGAGAAGTTAAATTCTAAGGCATCAGAATAAAAAATGGGCAGTGGCCACGTCGCCCCTCGCTCAGGGCAGCCAGGACACAGCAGTGGCCAAGTCCACCCTGGCTAAAGCCAAACACTGAATATCCACCTCCCCTGCTCTGTTTCTCCCCCAGCTCAGGTTGTTCCAGGAGCACTGAGTCATTGTGCACAGAAAGATTCATAATTGTTAATGTGGTGTAACATCAAATATCATGTCCGGGCCACATCCAGGTTTCCGTGTCAGGTGCTCAGTGAGCTGCCCGTGCCAGGTTTAAATTGTCTGTGCAAATGGCATTGTGCTCACACATTGTGCTGCAGCCTCATTACCCAATTGCCTCCTGTTTTTCCCTCAAACACCTGCCTTGTTTGTGGAATGGGTAATTGCTCACTGTAGACTTTTATCACCCTAATTATTATTTAGTGTAGGACATCCAAACCCTGTCTCCACAAACAGAGAGCAGCTCGTTTCCCCTCTGCTCTGCCTCAACTTTTCTGAACAATGCTGTTGAAAGCGCTGGCAGTGTTTCATTCCTCAGCACATCGCGTATAAATGATTCCAGATAGAAATGATTTTATGTATAAATTCATTTCCCAGCAATGTCACATATAAAAATGAGAAGCTGAGGACTCCAAGATTAAAGCTCAAGCTCCTGAATACACCAAGCAGCTTTTTTCTATTCTGTGTGTCACCAGGCTGACGAGCTCCAGGGCATTTATCATCCTTCAGCCCTGACTGTACCCAGCCAAACCTCCCCTAAACTTCTGCCTGGAATTATCTGCAGTTCTCCCCATCAGCCATGAATCTGCATTCCCAAGGCCAGGATGTGGCTGCTGATACCTTCAGCTCCTTGTCCTGCATCTCAGAGGATGGAGATTCCCATCTTCCCACACCTTTCCCACCCTGCAGCACCCTCACCCTGATCCCACATAGCGCAGGGATCACCCATCCCCAAACCCCCAAACCCATCCCAAATCCACAGCTGCCCTGAGGATGGAACTGCTGAAGGATGAAACAAGCTCTCCATTCCATCTTTTTATCCGAACAGAATGAGAAAGGCACCGAGCTGGAGTTGTTTTCTGAACGAGAGAACTGCTCGGGGTCAAGTGAAAGGTCTCATTTTTAGATCAACCCTCTTTGTTTCAAACCCCTTAGTGTGAAATTCATTCCAATTCAAAGCAAAATCAACCCCACAGCAAAGCAGGATGGTCATGGTAAGAGACCTGTGCTGCCAGGATTAAAGGCATTTTGGACATCAATACAGTTTCATGTGGAAAAAAAATCACTTTAATTCAAGCCTTATTTTAAAGCAGCAGTTGGTGCAAGGAAGGTTTCTAAGCCTCTCTCATTGCAAGCACTGAGCAAGGTGCAGAATAAATAATGTGTGGCCATGGTATTGGAAGGACTGCAAGAAAACACCTGCAGAGAGCAGAGAAAATAAACATCTGTCCCCAGCTGCCTAAATCCAGGCAGGTGAGTCCACACCTCCAGTGCTGTGCCCAGTCCTTGCTCTTCAGTTTGGGAAGGACGTGGAGGCGTGAGATTGTCCAGGGAAGGGAAGGGAGCTGGGGAAGGGTCTGGAGACCTAGGAGCAGCTGAGGGAGCTGGGAAAGGGGCTGAGCCTGGAGAAAAGGGGGATCAGGGGGGACCTTGTGGCTCTGCACAACTCCCTGACAGAGGGGACAGCCGGGGGGGGGCTCTGCTCCAGGGAACAGACAGGAGGAGAGGAACGGCCTCGGCTGGGCTAGGGGAGGGTCAGGTTGGACACCAGGAGGAATTTTTCCATGGAAAGGGTGCTCAGGCCTTGGCAGGGGCTGCCCAGGAAGATTTGGAGCCCCCATCCCTCTGGGGGCTGGACATGGCACTCAGAGCTCTGGGCTGGGGACAGGTGGAAATTGGTCACAAGTTGGACTCCTTCCCCCCGGAGGGTTTTCCAACCTTAAGATGCTGTGCTTCCATGATTTTAAGTCTCTGCCTTTCATAGGTCAAATTTATCACTTTTTTCCTCACATGAGTTCCTTTTTTTGCATTCACTGGGAACCTTTCTGCATCCCAGCCTGAAAATCTGGGAATTCCCTGGCAGACAGCACACCACAGGGATCTCCTCCATGTGGGCACCCTTGGAGCAGAGTTTGGGTGTTTCAGGGCACCCCACACAGCTCTCCTGGTCCCCAGAAGAAGATGTTTCACTCTGCCTTATTTGCAGTGTGACACCAGGAGGACACTGTGCTGTGTCACTGCTGTCACAATGACAGAGAGAGAACAGAGTCAACGCATGCAAAACACGGGGAAGAGAGGGCTGAAAGTGAGGAAAAATGCAAAGTCACCCCTGAAAAAGCGAGACTGAAAGGAAGATGAATGGTATGAGCAGTGAGGACATGGAAAAGAAAAGAGGGAAACATGGAGAGAGGAAGAGGAAGACTGTGAAACTGGCTTTTCACTGTGTGGGGGTAATGGGATTGTGTGCACCTGCAGTGACTGTGCAGAAAACATTTCCCAGCTTTCACAAGCACTGGCAGTTTGTTCCCTCCACGTCCATGCCCGTGGTGCTCTTTCCCGGGGCCAGACACACCACAGGCAGCCCAGCCCTCAGTAATCCCCCCCTTCTCACATCCATAAATTTGCACATCACAACCAACCCCAGGGGGGTTCCTCATTCCCTGCAGCCCTGCATCACCGACACGAAACACACATCAAGAGCCAGACCTTCTGCTCTTGCAAATTCCACTGGTCCTAGCACCATGCCATATGCAATACTCACCTGTCGCCCTCTTTGCTGCCCTAACCACCTACACCATGTTCGCGAACATCGTACTTTGATTCAGGATTACATCACCAAGACTCCCAATCGATAATGTAGTGAACGAGAAGGCAGGCTGGACAACTGCTGCCTGGGTGTGGCAGCCACTTCCCCAAACAACCCCATTCACGAACCTAGCTGATGAGGTTCACTGAACTGCAAGGGGAACGACACAGAAAACTCTCCAAAAACATTTTCAATGATAGAGAGCCAAGTATTACTTTTGTGTATATCTGGCCAGGGGATGTCGCCACAGAAATATTTCACCACCACACACAGCCCGGCAGTGTGGCAAGAGCAGAAAATCATTCTCACATGGCCAACAGATGGAATCAGAACAAGATTCCCCAACAAACTTACCGTACAACGAACCCAGAGAACTCCATTGTTCAATGTTCATTGACATTGGCTCCACAGACGAATACCTCGGGCAGTTCTCAGAAGCCACTTTGGGAGACTTCCACTGTCCGAATCTCGGATGCTTCCCCTGCACCAAGCACAATTGCTGAAGCCCAACGCAAAGTCCGATAACACCATACAATCCAAATACCCATGCTCATCACCAGCAAGCAGGAGTGTCTGACGCAATACCCACAACCGAAGGCGGAGATTGCTAAAAAGATGATATATCCGATCACAAAAGAGCTCACTCAAGATGGGTCACTAAGATAAGTCACATCCGCGCGATCGCAAGACGGCCACATCCGACCATAAGGTCAAACCAACACATGATGGTCCTCAGATGGTCCACTGGCTCGCAGAAAACAACTAGAGATTGGTACAAATAACCTGCATCCGGATACACGATCCGCCACACCTCGAGGCACTAGAGCTAATCACCTAATCGCACTCACTGTCCAACTACACCGCCCACAACATCAAACACCCATCTTGAAAGGTTGCACGAAGCTGTTGAAGCCACCTCAGCCAAAAGCCTCAACATGCAAGGATCACAACCTGCCAGAACTGCAAAAAGAACTAACTTATCAAAGCGCTCCCCCGTGGCAAGCCGCAAAGAAAAAATAATTTTAAACTAAAGTATCATCAAAATTCTTTTACAAAACTGGATAAAATGATAATCTACCCCAACAATGAGGCACTGGTGACGACTCCAATTGCTGCGTGCCAGACACCGTAATCACCAAAAAGATGCTTTACCCCCTAATGAGAGGGTACTAAATTTGCCTAATCCATACATCTCCAGAACCCACAATGAGGAAAGGTGCCCGTCCCCAATGCAATACCACATAACATTCAATGCATTTATACACACCTTTTATTTTTATAAACCCACTCCTTTAATTATACTATTAATTAATATATACCACCTTCAAACTTCCCTAGCTACCGCTTTATGTTCCCTGTACCCCCATCAATTAGCCTAAACAATGCAAATGATAAATTCACGTTAAACACAACCAGCCAACCCACATATTCCAGACCTTGGTTAGACAGTGTACTCGACACAAGCAAAAAGAACACAACAAACATCAAAGACAACACTAAAGAGTCCAACCTAGTCCAGTTCCATCTTAATAATCCTAAGACTCTGAACCTAATTGAAGTCTTCTCTCTACACACACCACCAAAACGTATTATCTATAAAATCACTAGCCCTCAACTCTAAGAATTGAATCTTTAAGTAAAGCAGATCATGGCACTCATCATTCGCTTCACACGTTCTCTTACTAAAAATCCCTCCTAATCAAAAATACACTAATCATCTCTACCAAACCAATAAAATTATATATGTACCAACCACCATAAAACACATCACACTTTAACCAATAAAAGCGTTGGCACACAATATGAAATACCAAAACAGACCCTAAATAAAGCCAAAGCCAAAAGAATTACTACTCTTAACAATAACCCCACAACAAGAGTAAATAGATGGATCACATAAAAAAAACTGGCTTTGATACAAGGCAACCCCAACCCCTGTACGTTCCACTCTCGCGCACCACAAACAACAAAGACCAAAACAAACATAACTGCGCCGAAAAATAAGCGAAGCCACCCGAGATCCCACTCACACTGAAATAGGCACGGAGCTTCACTCCTTATCGAAGGGAGACTTACAAAATACCAACCCGAGTGAGCTCAAAATCAAACGAGATGACATCTCCCTCTTACTGCAATATATCACAGCTCAGCATAGGATAATACAAAAAACCAATTTAGGGCTACACCAACACAAGATTATTAAAAAAGATCTGTCCTGTCAACTTTCATTACATTACCTACCCGCCACACGAAACATCTCAACCACCTCTGTACAACCACTCCAAAAAAACAAAAAAAATCAACCCAGATCATACCATCCAGAGGGGCGCGGAGAACAAAAGTCCGCATAGGAGACACTTCACAAAACTTAAACACCACCCCATAAAAGTGAAAAAACCAGGCACGCGAAGGAGAAGAAAAAATTAACAAACAAGCAACCGACTACACTGAAGAAAAAAAACACAGACACCAACAACCTCTCCCACCCCCTGTGAGCCCCAGCCAGCCCTGGGAGCCCAAGGGCATCCAACAGCGACCCAAGAGATCAGAGCCCTGCTGGATTTTGTTGGTGGTGTTTGCCTCTCACACAGGTCTCGCTGCCGAGGCTCTTTCTGCCCTCCTGGAGGGTTCACATCCTCAGGGAGAGGCTGCACTGGGCGGCTGTTCACTGCCAGCCGTGCCCTCCACATTCCCAGCACGACCCGGTGCCTCCTCCCCGCTTCCCTCCTCCTCTCCCCATCCCCACGGCACAGAGCAGACCCAGAGGGAATCTGCCGCCAACTTCCAGCACCACGATGCAGATAATATTTCCTTCGAGGCGAGCGAGCACAAAAGACAGCCCAGACCGCAGAATCTTCCTCCATGTCTCACCTGATGGAAATAATTCCGTCTTCGCAGACCATCCCCCGCACTGATAACCAGACTCACCAAGGAGAAACAAGACGGACAACAAACAACCTCCGCAAGTCACAATCCGAACTCACAACTCCCACCAAGAAAAGACAATACCTAAAAACCCACAACTCTGCACTATCCTCGCTGGTCCGACCCTGGGACACCCAAACTCGCAATCCACCTCCACCTTCTCCCAGGGCACAGCCCCACAAACCGCACATCTCACCTCGCCTAAGATATCAAACCAAACAGCCGCATTATCCCGCCGGATTGGTCCACTCCAGACATCAAATCTGCCTGGGAATCACAAACCAAGATCCCCACCCCTGCATCCATCCTGCGCCAGCGCAGATCAGCATCCAACTCCGACACATTCCGCCTGGCGCCAATAGCAGCCCACACTCACCCACCCAACATACTCGCGGAGAATGGACATCCAACACTACCGCCATTCCTGCCAGAGATACGTAATCCACCACTACGACATAATCCATACTAGGGCATCAGATCACACTACCGCAAATCAACCTAAGTCCGGAATGAGTACAAACTTATCGCAAAATCCCTCCGCTCAAGGGAATACCAGCTACACAGCCACCTACTCCTGCTCGGGATCATCCCACTATAACCTACACTCACTAGCTAAAGAGCCAAAATCTCACACAACGTCCACTCCTCATCCCAATCCATCATACTAACACGAGGACACAGAATACCCAACTAAAATCCGACATCTCCTGCCGAGAGAGATTGGTCCCATCACTTAGCAATTCCTGCTGGATGCATCTCCGCTCGCCGCGAATTCTCTTGCTTGGGATCAACCTAACTTCTCAATCCTGCAGATCATACCAAACTCCACAATTCCTGAGCTGGCGAACCCATCAAACATCAACTCCCACATCCCCTGCTGGGAATCCCCGGAACACAACCTCCGACATACTCCTGCTGGGATTGGTTCCCACTCCCGCAACTCCTAACGACGATCAAATATCCAAACCCCCCCAAACAACCAAAAAACCTCACACCCAACCAAACAACCATACACATCACCCGAATTCCTGCTGGGATCAAGCCAACTCCGCCATCATCCTGCCATGGGATACATCTCCTCCCGCATACTACATGCCTAGCCGAGGATAGGTCCAACTTACGAGCTGATCCCTCGCCCCATGGGAATCAAGTTCCCCACTAACCGCTATAACCCATCCATGTCTGGAATCAGCACCAATAAACCACCAATCGGACCCCTCCAAAACCACGCCACCTACCTAGCTCAAAAATGGAAATCGTCCCACCCAACCGCATAACTCCAACTGAAGAGCCATAGGAGTCCCTGTACCACACACACCACACCCACAACATCTACCACAGCAATCCCATAATCTCAAGCGGAAAACAGACCCAACTACCAAACACAAGCATATATACACGCTGGGAAACATCAGCAAGAAAACACCACATTCCTGTCCAGGAATCAGTCCACTCAACAACACGAAACCACCAGACATTCCATGCTAGGGATCTGTCCCACCCAGATGAATATCCTTCAGCTGGGATTCAAAATCCCACCTCATAATCCTGGCCTGAGACCATATTGTACACTCAAACCTCATACTCGCTCGGATCATCTCCACTCTCTCATCTCTCGCTCGGATCAGACTCCCACTCCTCATCTCCCCTGCTCCGGGATCCCCATCCCAACTCATCCACTCTCATGCTGGATCCATATCCCACTACCTCATCTTCCTCGCTTCTGGCAATACATAAAACCACATCATAATCCTCAAACCACAAGAGACTGAGGATCAATACCCTATAACATACAACGCAAGATCCTGCTGGTAATCGCTCCAGCACTCCACATCTACCTGCTAAGGGACATCCAGTCCAACTCACCATCTCTCGCTAGCTGGTAGATCATAATCCAACCCCCTCATCATACCCTGCCGGGATATCCAGAAAACCTCTCACATTCAAACCCCAAGATAGGGATCATCTCCACCTCCTCTACCCGTCCGGAGCAGATCAATCAATTCAGCTAGAGGACCAAATAGTCCCACACCAATACACCATCATTCCTCCCGCACACAGAAAAAATCAGTCTCACTCCGAAAACCACACATCCCCCTGGACAATGGGCATCACCAACCACTCAACCACCCTCCAACACCTACCACTCACTTCCACCCTGCGGGATTCCACACCCAACTCCCTCCCACCGCAATATCCTGCCCGGCGCTCAGACATCACAAATTCACACACATCCCCTACGCCCGGAGAATACACAGAACCCCCACCACCCACTATTACCTGCTAGCGAAACATAATCCGTCACATCAAACGTATTGCCACGAAAGCAAACCACGATTTATGCCATAGCTTAACTCCGAAGGGACCAATCCCGCATCTCGAGGATCTCTGACTCTCACCGGAACAAGCCCACAAAGGAGATAAACCCAGACCCCTGCAGCAAGTGTGCGGGAAGGGCATATGAGATCGGTAAGTTATTAGGAAAACCTCCCTACTAAACATACAGATAATACCAAACACGCCACCGCACGATTTGGAGCGAGCGCACTGCCCACAGCTCCCCCGAGCCTGAAAGGTAATAGAGAAACTAGGTGTCTTTACAAACAAAAAAAAAAGAAAACTAGAGCCTCTGGTGAGCACCTACAGACCGATATTTGGGAGAACAGACGAGAAACCAATGGGAAGCACACACTCTCCACCCAAGGAATAACCACACTAGAATTGACATGAACCAGAGTAGTGCGAATAGAATCCACAAAACAAAAGCCAGCAGACACTCACAGGGGAAAAAAAAATATGAGGATGCCTAATTCCT